>CM055268.1:80250462-80297987 GCA_029237695.1 Conchocele bisecta
TTTCGGAGATCTCCAAGCTTTTGTCGCGGAGAAGATTCCTGGTGTAGTCACTCTCGCAATCTCGAAAGCCACGGGGCTCACGACATTGACCGTTGATAGGCGTTTAAGGATCTCACCGGGGTTGGGCTCACTGTTAGGATTTAAAATAACATACCCTTACAACGATGACGGAGTGTTTGATCCTGGCGAGCACGTCGGCACGACCCCGGTGAACTTCGCCGTCACGAAAACTCTCGGGGTGCACCTGGATCGGGTGAACACATCGTACAACACGGTAGACGGCACTCCCAGCATATTACTGAAAACCGTGCCCGCCAGCGACTGTTTCTATGGTGAGACCCTGACCTTAGACTTCCCACACCCCGAGATGAAAGTTTTGGAATCGGGACACATCCACGAGTTGAAGATTTCTATTCTCGATGATAAAGGGAGAGAGTTGAAGAACGATTACCCGATTTCGGTTCGTCCTAGAAATTTCAAATTAATTAATTTTAAGAAAATTATTTAGAATTAAACGCATGTTCGTAATATATATTATCAACATTATTGAAAATGAGTATATACGGACCAGGTAGTTCTTCCGATTGGGTGACAAATTCAAATAATTTGGAACCGGCAGAAGGGGGATTCATCCCGACAGAGGACGACTTTTTAACTACCCAAAAAACAAAGGCCTTGATCAATAGAACTATATCGAGGGCCACGGACGAGATTCACAAAAGTCTACTATCACAACTTAGAGAATATGCCCTGGCTGTGAATACACAAAGTCGTGAAGAAACGCATACGGAACTAAAACGAACTAGGTAAAAAAATAACCAAATTTAGAAAAGAGGCCCGGTTGGGGATTGATAAAGCCCGAGAAGACCGCCAGGTTGACATTACGGCGGTTTATGATGCGTTGCGCTTAGAAGACTCTCTCAGCAAAGAAGCTACACTTGCTGAATTAGACGGGAAAATAATCGATTTTCGAAAAGAGGGCCACGTCGGGTATTGAGAAAGCACGAGAAGACCACCAGGCGGACCTTACGAAGGCTTATGAGGTGTTGCGCTCAGAAGACTCTCTCATCAGAGAAGCGGCACTTACTGAACTAGATAAAAAAATAACCAAATTCGAAAAGAGACCCGGTCGGGTATTGATAAAGTCCGAGAAGACCACCAGTCGAACCTTGAGGAGGCCATTGCGGAGGCTTATGATGCGTTGCGCTTAGAGAACTCTCATAGTAAAGAAGCGACACTTACCGAACTAGACGGTAAAATAGCCGAATTTCTGAAAGAGACCAGGTCGGGGGTTGAGGGGGTCCGAGAAGACCACAAAGAGGCCATTGCGGAGGCTTATGGGGCGTCTTACGCTCAGAGGACTCTCTCAACAGAGAAGCGGCACTTACTGACATATACGAAAAAATAACCGAATTTAAAAAAGAGACCCGGTTTGATCTTGATGGAGTCCGAACGGATATTGAGAAAGCCCGAGAAGACCACCAGGCGGATATTACGGAAGCTTATAGGGTGTTGCTCTTAGAGGACTCTATCAACAGAGAAGCGACACTTACCGAACTAGATGGAAAAATAACCGAATTTCAAAAATTGAACTTATTGTGTAAATACTAATATATTGAAATAAATTTGTAAAATTTAAATATGAACGAATCAACGCTTCCAATTGTCAATACCACTCCATCAACACTGTGTACAATTAACGAAAGAAGTTCAGATTTTAGGTTGAATAATATCGTCGCTATGCAGGATATTTTAGTTAGAGAATATACAAATAGAAAAAGAAACGCTAAAAAATATAGGCGCGCGGTGAACATGGCTGAAGTATCTAGCACGGCTCTGGCGAGTGTTTCTGTGTTGTGTGGGGCGGGGACAGCTGCAACTATATCCACCATTATAACGGTTCCCGTAGCGGGGATTTTATGTGCGGTGTCGGCCGTTTCTGGGTTGTTGTGTATGGTAATTAGGGCGTCGGGTGGAAAACTCGAGAAAAAAGGTAGAAAACATGATAGAATATCCGTTCTCGCCAGGTCTAAGAAAAATAGCATCGACGTTATGGTGTCCAAAGCGTTGGCCGATAAGAAAATATCAAATTTAGAGTTTGAATCCGTGGTGGAAGAAATGCGGAGATATGAAAAATTAAAAAATGATATAAGAATCAAGGCACGCGCCACCATGCCCAAGATTGAGTGTACTGATTGGATAAATTTAGGGAAAAACTTGGAGATAAAGTCGGAAGAAATGTTACAGCACCATTGTGATTTTTTTAAAAATAATTAATTTTCTTATATTGGTGCAGTAAACAAATTTACATACCTATGCAACATGTGTTTTTCACTGAGAATTACGCCGTAATCGCATAACAAATTCAGTCTAGGATTACACTGTACACACCGTCTGTGTAATTGATACACTCGGCTCTGTTTACCTCGGCTATCAATTTACGCATGGTTCATAACCCGTGTAATTGAAACATTGTCGTAAATCGATAATTGTACAACATTAGGTAGTGTTTATCATAACAGCTTTCGTGGTCGTGTGGTTAAGGCGATAATCTATAGAGACGAGGGTCGTGGGTTCGCGCCGCGGTTGGAGCTAAACATTTTTATTTATTTATTTCTATCCCTACAAATGTGGTCGCTATGGTAAACAACTGCATGACAACGGCGTTCGGAGTCCGACCGCTGTTGTCATGGTAAACAACTGCATGACAACGGCGTTCGGACTCCGACCGCTCGAGGTTGATGAAAAATAATTTCAGATAGCCCGTTTACATACCTTCGATAAGAAAAAATACACTCGGCTATAAATTAATAGTAGTTGTTTTTTTTCAATAATAATTTTTCAATATCTTTATAAGCGATATCGTAAAAATGTACATTCGTAAACGAATCGATGGGTTTTAATAGTTTTATATAATACGCCTTAGTTTCATATCCGATACGCCATTAATCTGTCTTAATGTTCGTATTTTGCCTCTTGTATAGTTGACATAATTTGCCGGTATAATATTGGAAATGTAACGTTTTTATCGGAGCGTAATAAATTACGCTGGTATTTCATATATCGATATCGCCTAGTGTTCTCATTTTATAGAATTTATATACAGGATTATAACCCCCGTATTCTTCGTAAACTTCTTCAACACAGTCATTAAAAATTTGCAATTCAAATTGTATTGAATTATCCATTTTCTCATTTTTATATTGGTACTCGTTTTTTTTTTGCTGTTTCAATTGGACGTGAAAAAAACATGATGTATTTATGACACCAATATATACTTTCAAAACGTCAACTTACCAATATAATTGGGACTCCCTCTTCTCAAAATTATTTTCTCCAAAAATTCATAAATTTGCTGTCGGGAGACCCAATTTTCCTCGTTAACCAATTTTTTGATTTTCGGGGGTGGTGGGGGTATTATAGAGGGTTATAAACGATACCACGGTAGGTGGTATCATTTTGACTCCCTTACTACTACTGCGTATGTACGTACGTACGTACGTACGTGTGTCCGGTTAAAGTTTTTGGTTAAAGTTTTTTGGTTAAAGTTTTTCTTTATATTATATCTCTGCAACTGCTTCGCCTATTACCTTGAAACTTCACTTGGGTGTTTATCATCGTCTATATCTTCATTCTACCCCCTACCATGCGGCCCCTGTGCCCAATGTCAAGGTCTAATTACTTTGAATTTTTTGGTTAAAGTCGTTGGTTAAAGTTTTTGTCGCGCCCGCTTGAGGAAAGCGCGATATAGTCGGCACTTTGGCGTACGTACGTGTGTCCGGTTAAAGTTTTTGGTTAAAGTTTTTTGGTTAAAGTTTTTCTTTATATTATATCTCTGCAACTGCTTCGCCTATTACCTTGAAACTTCACTTGGGTGTTTATCATCATCTATATTTTCATTCTACCCCCTCCCGTGCGGCCCATGTGCCCAATGTCAAGGTCAAATTACTTTGAAGTATTTGGTTAAAGTTTTTGGTTAAAGTTTGTTCATGTACTATATATATGCACCTTGTTTGCCCATTACCTTGAACCTTCACATGCCTGTTTATTATCATCCATATTTTCATTCTACTCCCACCCGTGCGGCCCCTGTGCCCAATTTCAAGGTCAAATTACTTTGAAGTTTTTGGTTAAAGTTTTTGGTTAAAGTTTTTTCATGTACTATATCTCTGCAACTGCTTTGCCCATTACCTTGAAACTTCACATGGGTGTTTATCATCATCTATATTTTCATTCTACCCCGCTCCCGTGCGGCCCCTGTGCCCAATGTCAAGGTCTAATTACTTTGAAATTTTTGGTTAAAGTTTTTGGTTATGTTTTTGTAGCGACCGCTTGAGGAAAGCGCGATATAGTCGGCACTTTGGCGTACGTCCGTCCGTCCGTCCGTCCGTCCGTACGTACGTGTGTCCGGTTAAAGTTTGTTGGTTAAAGTTTTTCCGTCTACTATATCTCTTTGTTTAGTGTCCATGTCTCGCCCCAAGGCGCGACATGCAGGCCGCGGCCATTTAGTTGATTGAAATCGTTTACATTTTGAAACAATAAGACAACGATCGAAAAATGCATGGAATAAACAATAAATTCACAACGCGAACGTAGAAACGTCCCTTGTAACTTGTAACAGCGAATTTTAGGGGGGTCCCCGCCCCCACCCCCACCCCCACCCCCACACACACCCCCCCCCCCCCCCCCCCCCCCCCGGACCCCCCCACCTGAATCCGCCCATGTTGATCACCATTTATTGTGATTAGCGTAATAGGCATACTACACCAATACCGACGGACGGTCAATGACTTTGAATTTCAATCCATGCGTCATCGGGGAGCACTTATCGGATTTACCGACCATCTAGTTTTACCGAGGCTGAGCCAGGTAGCTTCTGAATTGCCAAAAAAATCTGAAATCCGGAAAGGGGGCCCTTCCCCCTAGTTCTGCCACTCCTATTCGAAAACTGAGTAAGAGGTTAGACTGTACCAAATGGCGCGAAATCGCCCAGGGGCATATAAGTAGTCCGGTATAAAAATAAATAGTGCGGGCGTTTTGAGGTCACAGACACAGTTTGCTTTCAAATCTTTATCCATTACTACCCAGTTTCACTTGAGGAACATATTGGGGTGCTTTTAACACCAGTTTTCAGCATAAGTGTAGCATTTAAAAGAAAACACTGAACCGGTTGGTCACGTGATGTAAACAGAGTGTCCTTGGCCAAAAAATGTAAACAATATTGGGTGATATGACGACGATGGATTTTTCTTTCTTATGAGTAAGTAAACATATTGTTTAATTCATGCAGAATCAGTACATACTGGCTGCAGTTCATGTGCAAGTAGGTCCCACAGCATCCATACGATTAGTGAAAGTAGGAGAGACTGGCCTTATTGGATGACATTCGGTTAAATTATATAGTAAAACTATTTGGTGTGGTCTAACCTATAACACCTATTTCTCTCTGCGCCGGATAAAATTTCAGAGGGGATATACTAATGTTACACCTAACTTCTACAAAGTTATTTCCCTTGACTGAAGAACGTCAGCACACTTTGTTAGCGGAAAAGTTTCAAGTTTTACCTTTAGTCTTTACTATGGTTTTCGAACACCTCATGCATTATATATCATAGCCATGTGATTAATTAATATATGTGTATTGGATTACTTTCTGCTGTTTTCCTATGTACCACAGGGCTATCAAAATAAGTGACAGTCCAATGGCCCTTGGCCTTGATTTTGAAAAAGATATTGTCTATTATTGAATATCATTGTACTGTTGATCGGGTGGGTGGGGTAACATTCAGTATTGCCTGTGCTAGGAACTTGGTGTAGTCACTGTTTCTGTGCTGCTAACAACCATCCATTATGCAAGTAGAAAACTGCAAGATCTGCTCCTAAATTCCATTATGCTGCTAAAACTAAAGTAAAATATGCAGTCGGTTCTGGCTCTGCTCATTTTCCCCTCGACTAATGGCGTAATGCTCATTGCTGTAGCCTATATCATCAACAATATTTTCATTATTTCCACCCATGCAGCCTCCGTGGTCAAGGTCAAACCTAGTTGCGGAGCAGCGTACCACAACTTGTTACACTGACTGATGATTCTGCTGGTATATATTCTAGTTGTATAGTTGTTCCCCTGCAGCGTGGCGAATCAGATCTGACTTCAAATGTTAATTATGAACAATTATGTATGTATTTGATATGAAGTAAATGTCTGTATTATGAAACTACCATATTACATTAATTATTTCATAAATTTACCAATGCATAAGACCTACTAAGTAGTAAGTAAATTTAAGCTAAATAGAGAATAGTAGGTTAGTGCCGTGAATGGGAAAAAATATCTGGCAAGGCTCAGGAAACGGGATGGACGAGGCTCTGCCGAGCACATCCCGTTTCCGTGACGCGCCAGATATTTTTTTCCCATTCACGGCACTAACCTACTATTCTATTTATCCCGTGAACACCTACAAATGGCTGTAAAATGCAAAACTAGTATTGACTGGATATCAACAATGTTTCACGGCACCGTGTTTCACGGCACATACGCACTGTGTTGACGGGATAAAATCTGATTCGCCACTCTGGAGGGGAATGCTATGGGAGGAACTGTAACACTAGCTGGTACGTACGGTACGGGAAGGTCACAGAGTTACAGGCTGAAATTAATAATTGTAGTAATTCTAGGTCTGTGATAATGCTAACATAAGGTAATATTTTAGAATCCAGTCAAACACAGCGCTCCAGATAAGTTTTAGCATTAAAGAGTAGTCTGCCTCCTAAAATAGTTTTCAATGTTTAAATTAGATTTTCAAAGAGTATTTCATAACCAACTTGAATTAGTAGTGACTACTATTAATATTATATTGTTGCGAATGGTAACACTTACAATCTACTCCCGTAGCGGACGGTACGGGAGTAGATTGCAAGAGTTACCGTTCTCAACTATGACTAATAGTGAAAACTAAATGTATTCAAACTTTACGTAAACAGACATACACTGTCCGTTGTACTTGTAGAATAAGGTTTGGCCAAATGTCATTTGTGCATTGTAAGTAATTATAAATGTTTGCTGACATTTTGCACGAACACACAGACATCATTGGGTTAACTGAAAAATTGAAAAAAAGAAAAGTGCCAACCCTACATATGCCCACATCACAACAGTTTTGCTCTTGACCTAGACGCTGCAGTTAGAAATTCAAAAGGCGGAACAAGAATTTGTGAACTTTTACCGATAAGGAAATAGTGGGGAAAATGTAAACAGCCGACTGACAGATCGGCATATACATGTATATGGCTGTGACTGGGGAGAATTGGCTTATGGGATTTGTGACCAGTGTAGCTCCTGATTAAATAGCACACTTCTGCAGCCTGATAACAATCTATATTGCTTGTTAGAAATATGATGGATTGACAAACAGTGCAGATCCTAAACAGACCATGTGGATGCACAGGCTGTTCTGGATCTACAGTGGTTGCAAAACACATAATTCCCATTTCTCCAGTCACATCCACATGTATGTTTAATCGTTACCGACATACATACAGAAAGTGGCACCTTCTGCATGGGTTTTGCGGCCAGTGTATATCCAGATCAGACTGTGCGTATGCATCAGGATCTGCACTGTTCGCCATTCCATTAATGAAACACATGTCATGCTTCTAACAAGCAATATAGATCCCTATCATGCTACAATAGTGGGCTACTCAGGAGATGCACTGGTCATAACTCCCATAAGCCCCATTTCTCCAGTCACAGCCACATATCACACAACACACTATCCAAAACACAAGTATCCAACACACTGACACGGCATATAACCGGCTGTTCACAATCAAGCAGGCCTACTGAAGCCAGGATATTCACAGCAAGCAAGTAAACACATGGTTTTCTGGATGTACAAGTGTTCAAATTCACTAGATCAGAAAGTAAATTTCATTGAAATTACTGTCTAGTCAAAGGTTAACAGTTTTAACAGGTACCTTAATTCAAGTATATGTCAAATAAATTGTTAATTCCCTTAGAAAAATGAATACCAAGTTGTGACCTTTATCAATGTTCATGTACTTTTAACTTTGTAACTTGTGGTTGAACTTGTACACTGTTGTAAGCTACCTGCTTGGTGCAAGGTTTTGATTTATAATACTGCTGCTTTTATTACAATTGATTAGTTCTCAAAATATTATCGACCATATTATTAATTAAATAAAACTAGGGGTCAACATATTAATGACTGTTATTATATAGAGAGTACAGGGCTCCAGATAAGGAATTATATAGTAATTGAGTATTTTCACTCCATCATATCTGAAGCTATTGGGTATTTCAATATTTGAATTGGGTAAAATAAAATCACACTACTGTTTACACATCAACAGACAGCAATTATTTAATAGATTGCTTCGAAATGAAAACATGTCTTGGCATTTCATTAGAATTGTCTCCTTGGAATACCAAGATGTGTTTTCATGGAAAATAAGAAAAATATGCTATATTTGTGGTCTGTTTATTGTTTTCTGTAGCGTGATAAAGGTACCATAAATTTGTTATTGCTTTTTGATACTCGCTACTTCTGATTTCAATTGGGTTTTTAGCAATTTTAATTGGGTATTTACCCAAATACGCAGCTTATCTAGAGCTGTGACCCCAGTGGTGGGTGGACGGGGGCATAGGCTGTGTGAAATCGCCACCTGAAATTATGTCAGGTCATCAGGTGTTCTCTAACTTATGTTTTACTGACGGAAATCTTTAAGTTTAAATACAATATATATCAACATTATTGGTTTAAAATTACTATCAAAGTGGAAATTGGATGTAGAAATCTATAAAAAAAATCTGAGGAAGGATGCTCCGCCCCCCTTTCCAAACTCGATACACAATTTGCATTTTCTTTGACTTAATTGGGCTGTAAAATTCCCACGTATTGGGGAATTTTTGCAGTCTACCCTGTAAGATCTAATGATCAGGGTACATTTGGTTACAAATGAAATAAGCCGGTTAGCTAGATGCAGTCGGCACATTGGCGTCCGTGCGTCCGGGTTAAAGTTTTAGGTTAAATTTTTTCGGTATACTATCAAAGCTTCGGCAGGCGCCACATGCAGGCCACAGCCTGCTAGTGTTAAATCGTGTCCCAATTTATTTGTGGCTGTGACTGGAGAATTGTGGCTTATGGGTTTTGCGACCAGTTAAGATCTAGATCAGCCTGTGCATCTGCACAATCTGATCAGGATCTGCACTGTTCGCCATTCCATCAATGAAACACCCATCATGCTCCTAACAAGCAATATATAGCATTATCACTATAATCAGGAGTGATTTGATCAGGAGCTACACTTGTCATTGATTTGGTAAGGCCCATTTTTTCAGTCACGGCCACATTTCAGGTCAAATAAAACAAGATTATCTTTTGTTACAGTTTTCGCCACTCTTTCACTGCTGTGAACCATCACCCCTGTAGCTGCGACATTATAAGAGTCAGTGGGTTGTAAATATTACTGACTCCAGCCACTACTACTACTTTCGGTATCCGCTACTCTTGATGTAACCCAGCATGCCGGTCAAGGACGTATGGCTCATCAAGCCGGCCAACCGGACCCCCCGTATCTGGAAACTGTCCAGTAGCCTCCTGCTGGCCACCATATCGCTGTGCAGCAAAGTATGGCTAGGTAATACTGACTGTGTTCTAACCCCTAGGCCACAAACCATCCCTAAAAGTGAGTTGCATAAGTATTTCCATCCCACTGGTGTGTGGGATGAGAATATAAACTGTGGCCCCATCTCTATATGACCTCAACTGTTGCTGGGACGTTCAACTTTCACTTTTAGGGATGGTTTGTGGCCTAGGGGTTAGAACACCTGACTTCCAATCCGGAGGTTGTAGGTTCAAACCTCGCCTTAGGCATCAAAAAAATACTTACATACCTGCAGTATTTCCATCCCACTGGTCTGTCGGATGAGACATTACAGGTCACATGCCAAACTATCACTTATTTTCTTCAAACCGCGCTAAAAACAACAACGGCGACCCTAATAACCGATTTCCAGTTTGTTTCTATTTTTCGTGATATTGAGATTTCTTATATCGCACCTTATCTGACACCTATACAGAGCCATGCAATGAATTGGTCATCGCTTATCTCTCCTGTTACTGCGACCTACTGGCGCGGGGTGGTGGCAGGGTTGGCCGGGAAATACCGGGGGTCCCGGGAAATACTCCCCAAAGTGGGAAATACCGGGAAATATGAATTTTGATGTTATTATTTGATAATTAAAGTTATTTAAATTAAGTTTTAAGCTCAGTAATAGTTAATTAAACAATCAACAACTTAATAATTAGATATAGGGGTTAATTACAATGTATAGATATGTTTCATTCCCAACTAGGGGTACTCATCAGGTGGAATATTTGGCAACCATGACATTTATATTTTGGTTGTATTATTTTTTTGTAAATTACTTCTTCATTTTTTAGGAAGCATCTGAGTGTCTGCTAGATAAAATTCACAAGGATAACGTCATCATGATCAGACTATGTTTAGACAACAGGCTGTTAATTGTCAACCTTCTTCCACACTAATACATGTATTCGGTATCAAGAAATGAGAATAAATGATCTTAGCATGCAAGATGTGCATACACAGTCTCTTACAAGTCTTATATGACTGACAAGTACTGTTGTTTTATGCTTTGCATTTGTATTACTTATTTGCATTATTATTATGACATTTATTTAACGTGAAGACTATGGGCCACGATGGTACGTATGAGATACAGTACCTAAAATCGTTAAAATTAGCCAAAAGCCTACTTATTTGCATGTACATGTACATTGATGAGACTTTAATATACTTTAATAAACAATCAGACTATGACAACAGGCTGTTAATTGTCAGCCTTCTCTCACACCTTTTGTGTCATACTGTATAATAAGAACCCAGGTGGTCTGTATATATGGTCATGTCAAGTTGTAAAACAATTACACTTACACTGTACATGGATTATCCCTGTTATCAACAGGGATTTTCTCAAAATTCCAAAAGCAGCTTTTATTAGTGGCAGGTTACTATAGTAATGAGGGGTGTTCTCATATACAATAAAATAGACAGTTGGCAAATACTTAACATAGAGTTGTAAATAGGGAAGATAATTGTCTAGAAAATAATGATGTTTTTTTTCTCTAAATAAACTTATTATTTCTTTTTTTATTGCAGAATGTTTTACCTGTAGGCTTATCAGTCTACACAGATATAAACCATAGTAGATATAGGGGAATATAGAGACTCATCTTGACATTTTGGAATGAAAAAGACCACCAAGATTCATATTTCCTGGTATTTCCCGCCGTCCTGGGAAATACTCTTATTTCCCGGGAAATTGCCAACCCTGGGTGGCGCTGTAAAAATAACCGCTATGACGTAGCAGTAGAACAGCTTATGTAATATCGTTTGTATTTACGGACATCATGTATCAGTTGCATAATTTCTTCGTTTTTGTTGTTTAATATATACGTTAATCGTTATTTTTTGTTTCGTCTAGTTATACTTGGATTATTTATAAGTTGGTTGCAATCGTCGACTAAGGTAATTCACGGTCAAACAGATAGCAGAGCCAGAATCAGAAAAAATGTAAAATTAAATGTTATATTTCTAAAAAAAAATACAAAATGCTAATCTCCGACATTTCGTAAATTGATTCTGCAATGCTTTGCATAATGTTACTTCAGCATACTTGTGCTTTGACAATTTCAAATTGAAATAATCAGTGACATGCGTGTGTAGCTATGTTCAAACGGATGCCGCCGGAGGTCATTAATAGCAAACAACTTATCCGATGATTTGACCACAGGCAAATAGGGAAGTGGATCTTGGGACAGGTGTATTCTGAATTCAATGAAGCCACACCTATTCTATGCTGATTGGTTAAATCCATTTTGTTTATCTGTCCTAGTCAATGACAGACGTGTGAAGCTACGTTCAAACGGATGTCAACAATAATGCGGCAGGTGTATATTGAATCCGCGAGGCCACACCTATGCCAAGCTGATTGGTCGAGTCCAATTTGATAGACATGGTAGAATAGATACACTGTGCACATCAGGGTGCCTTCTACAGTTCCGAAAATCCAATCTTGATGTGTTTGTTTTTATACGTGGATGGATGTTATATTGCAGGACTAAAATTGTGTAACTTGAATGTCCACTCGCTTATTTTTCCTTAAATACTGTTTTCGAATAATAAAATATAACTAAATCATATATTTTGTTCGTTGACAGATAAAAAGAATTAAAAGTATATATTCAATGTTCACATGTACAGTAAATTCTTTACTATTTCTAATCTATTTTCCTACTGACTTGTTTCAAATAAATAGAAAATGTTTGGACTTGATGTTAAAAACTAAAGATGTTTTCCAGAAGAAAATTGTTGTTTTGTCAAATGGGGGTTATGTAGAAGCTTGTCCTATATGTGACTGGAGAAATGGGGTTTGTGTGATTTGTGACTAGTGTAGGTCATAATCAAATATAACACTCCTGTAGTCTAAATACGATCTAGATTGCATGTTAGTGTGTTTTATTGAAGGAATGCCGAAAAGTTCAGATCCTGTTCAGACTGTGCGAATGTACAGGCTGAACTGGATCGACACTGGTCTCAAACATCCTATAAGCCCCGTGTTGTGTTTGGCTTATTGCACCTTCTCAGTCGCAGTGTACAGCGGATGTTGACACAATCTTCAAACGACACCATTCACTGTTCACTTTTTAATTTTCACTTTTGCTTTTCCATGCTATATTTGGACTATTCCATTAATAAGAAAATGTGGATTTTGTTTTCGAATTGGAGAATACAGGCAAATATTGCAGGTCCTGATGAGACGGCTCGTTACGAGCCGGCTCATCTGGATCTGCAGTGTTTGCACATTTGGGTTTATGTTCTGTAGGGTTGAAAGTGTTTCTTTGTTTGTAAGTCTAATTTACTCCAAAATGGCTTGAAATGTTGTATCGTGTAAGCTTCCTTATGGTGTCCAGATGGCAAAGTGAATTTTGATTTTTGGTTCATCTCACGTGCCATGGATTATCTCCCCTTTTTGGATTTGCAATTTTGCCTGTAGTTCATAAAATGTTTTATACTGAAGGTTGTGATGTGAGTTCAAAGCCTAGCATACTTTCATAGTATTTCCATCCCACTTGTCTATCGGACGAGACTAAGCTGTGGTCCCGTCTCTATATGACTATAGCTGTTGCTGGGACGCCATTCATTTCATTTTCATAAAACGTTTAAAGCATAAATGTAGATGCTTCTCTATGGTGTTTAGATGCGCAAAGTTATTTGATTTTTAATTTGACCCACTCGTCATGAATTAACTCCCCCTTTTAGATATGGAATTCTGCATCTATGTCATGTAACTCGTGATTCTTTTAAGCTGTTGGATACGTGTTGCTCGGTTAGATATTTTTCACTTCATGTTCTGTTTTACTAAATTATTGACATCGGCCAGGCACATGTATTCAACAACTGATATTCTTGTTGTGTAACGGGTATTTTCTAATGTTGTTACATGTATGTATGTTAACCCTTACTACGCTGAATTAAATGTTGTTGTCTGCTGGAAATGTTTTATTTTCAATATTTCTCGACAAAAACCTGGTTTTGACAGCACATGAGAATCGTCTCCAATGGAGACGATTCTCATGTGCTGTCAAAGCCAGTTTTTTGTTAAGAATTAAAGCAAAAATGAAAAACAGCAGACGGCAATTTCCGTCAACAGCGTAGGAAGGGTTAACCCACTACATGTGGAAACCCTTCTAGGGGTATAATAGCAATTTTAAAGTATTTTTCTCAGGTTTTTCTCATTTCTTGTTCAAAATATATGTTGTGACCATTCATTTGAACCGTCTCGATGAGACGGTTCAAATGGTGGTCACAACATATACTTTAAAGAACAGATGAGAATTTTTTATTTTTGTTCAGCATGTACATGATATACAATGTTTCAGGTATTTTCAACAAAGTAGAGGTACACAACGTGCAGCGTCTACACAATGCACTGGATAAACGGTGCAGCACGAAGCCCCTGATCACCGTCTCCAACCACTACAGCATGATCGACGACAACCTCAACTGCTGTATGTTGTTGTCATTTTTGTCGAGCCTGCTTTAGCAGAAGGCGCGACTATAGTCGCTGCTTTTTCTGTTGTCGTCCGCGTCATTGTCCGAAATGTCAAAAAGTTACTTCAATATTTGGACACTTGATACATGTGAGCATTTAGAACACACTCATGCCGTCATTAACATGACCTTGATCTTTTTTACCTTCACATTTTTGTGGAAACACTTTGTACAAGGTTCTTCATCATGGTATAACTTTAATCGTTGAGATACAGGAATTGACGCCATTAACCTAGCCTAAAATTACCATAGCTATTGACAGGCCGTTTATTAAATAAATATTTCTTACATATACAGGTAGTATGATGACCTCGTGGGATTATTTGTGCTGACAATTCGACATAGAGAAAAATCCATTGACAAAATATTATTATTATTTTATGTGATTTTGAAGGAAAAAAAAAAGGTGATAATCTCTCAATTTCACCCTGAAATATGATCTTTGTGGCCTTGAGAAATATGTTGGATATTTTGGATGGTACATGTATTCTCAAGGATTTATATCTTTACTGGGAATTTTTCTGGAATTTGTATCCGTAGCCTATTTCACCAACATTGCAAAGTATACTTATCTTGCTAAGTACATTTGGAGGGAGAAATTTTCAATTTAAGCATAAATTTATTATTTTTTACTATACTGAATTTATTACATTATCACAGCCATTTTGGCTGTGATAATGTAATAAATTCAGTATAGTAATTCTGCATACTTTTAATCATCTAATACATGCAGTAGTTCGTTCTGTATGAAATAATCCATTTCGGGAAAAATAAATGATTACTCACTCAAAGTACACTTTGCTAGATAAGTATACTTTGCAATTTTGGTGAAATCGGCTACTGGGGTCAAGTGAGCCAGTGTAGTAAGTGTGCCTGGCACTGGATCATGACACTGTCTTCCAGTGCTAAAAGAATGAACACCCCACCCACATACCCCCATTAGATAAATCCATCTGGTCCGACTATACTTTGTATATTATAGACTATACATTTATAATAGTATACTATAGGGGGTGGGTGTCTGGATGTGCAGAGGTGGGACTTCAATCACCTGTGATATGACATTGCCTTTGAATCAATAAATCTAGCACTCACTGATCACTGGTATTGACATGATTGACAATTTACTATCAAACTACATTTACACAGATAGAACATCTTGTCTAAGTGCAATGTGACATCATTTGGACAATCGACATTTATGCTGATACACTTTTCTTGTCAAGCAGCAAGTATTTACTGTCTGTTTCACGAAAACTGCCCAAATTTTACGGCTATATAAATAATGCAAAAACAATATATTTTTGATAATATTAAATTATAGCAAAATTTAACATTGAGCCTACTTTTATTTCGTGAAATTTGGTCCAATATTGATTTTATTGCGAAAAACAATTTCCACATGTTAAATCCCCATAGACATCTTCACTCTGTGAAGATGTCTATGGTGATTTAACAAGGGGAATTTCTTTATAATTTCAGAAATAGTGGACCTATTTTCCAAATGTAACTTGTTTTCTTACATAATTTCCAACCTATCTAGCTAGATTTCACAATCAATTTCCAAAATCTTTCACCTTTCGACTCCTCCAGGTTCTGCACCTCTCTTTTTTTACGCATGTTAAATTCCCATTTTTCGTAATAAAATCAATATTTGACCAAATTTCACGAAATAAAAAGAAGGCTCATTCTTAAATTTTTATAAAATTTAATATTATCAAGAAAAATAAATAGTTTTTGCATTGTTAATATGGGCAGGTTTCGTGAAACAGACAGTAGTCAATGTGCTGCTTGTTTGTTACCTGATAACATTTAGTATGTTGACTTCGATAAATAATATGTATCCCTTCAGTCATGTGCACCTGGAAGCAGATTTTCAAACGTGACCTGGCTCGATGGCTACCGGGGGCGAAGAATGTCTGCTTCAACAAATACCAGCACTCTCTCTTCTTCCAGCTAGGAAAGGTCATCCCTGTAGACAGAGGTGAGATTTTTTTCCCGAAATGGATTATTTCACAGAGCTCCAGATAAGCTGCGTGTTTGCTTAAATACCCAATTAAAATTGCCAAAAACCTAATTGAAATCAGATGTAGCGAGTATCAAAAAGCAATACATATTTTATGGTACCTTTATCATGCAGCAGAAAACAATAAACAGACCACAAATATAGCATATTTTTCTTATTTTCCATGAAAACATATCTTGGTATTTCATTAGAATTGTCTCCAAGGACAATTCTAATGAAGTGCCAAGACGTGTTTTAATTTCGAAGCAAACTATTCAATAATTGCTGTCTGTTGATGTGTAAACAGTAGTGCGATTTTATTTTACCCAATTAAAATTTTGAAATACACAATTGCTTCAGAAATGATGGAGTGACTCAATTACAAATTCCTTATCTGGAGCCCTGATTTCATATAGAACTAGCGACTATTAGATGTCAGATTAAACGTATGCAGAATTATTATACTGAATTTATTATTTTTTATTATAATGAATTTATTACATTATCACAGCCATTTTGGCTGTGATCATGTAATAAATTCATTATAATAAAAAATAATAAATTTATGCTTAAATTTACGTAAACAGCATGTTTAAAAGTATGTTTTAGTCACTCATTTTCATCAGAAAGTGAGACATAACGATCACTATTCTAGCATAGGCGCTGGCATTGTAGTAGGCATCAACAATTTTGGATGTACATGTACGTCCCAATGTTGAATATCCCAATGTTGAATATCTCCGGATCCGTCTGTCGGATCATTACCATACTTCAAAAATAGCTTTGTTTATTGATGGCTATCCATCAAGTGTCATTTGTTTGACCTTAACCTTTGTGGGTGAGACACATCGGCGGCGATCGCCCTGTTTAGAATTTATTTATCTGGGAGATTTAATTTCTAAATGTCCAACAATGCTGGCGGCCTTCATCAAATTATAAGAACTAAACAGCATTTTATTTTAGAATTTATTGTGGATTTATAAAAGTTCAACAATACTCGCTGGCGTTTTCTGGCTTTCGTGGGTGGCAGGTGGGAGCATGCAATGGGTAATTTAACATTCGTGATTCATGTTTACTGGTATCCGGAATGGAGGCCTGTAGCCGATTTCATAAAAATTGCAAAGTATTCTTTTCTAGTAAAGTATACTTTGAGGGAGTAATCATTTATTTTTCCTGAAATGCTTTATTTCATATAGAACTAACGACTGCATATATTTGATGATTAAAAGCATGCATAATTATTATACTGAATGTACCGTAATACATTATCACAGCCATTTTGGCTGTGATAATGTAATAAATTCAGTATAATAAAAATTAATAAATTTATCATAAAACTGAAAATTCTCCCTCAAAGTATACTTTGCTAGAAAAGTATACTTTGCAATGTTGGTGAAATAGGCTACAGGTTTATTTACGATTATTCCTAATACATTACTTTTAGAGGAAGGAGCCAAGTGACTTTGGTGCGGTATGGACCTGGCACCAGGTCAGGTTATTCTAATTTCAGGGCTGAATATATATTTATTTCAATGTAAATATTCTATTATGATTTTGCGATTTTCTCCCCAATGCAGCAGGTTACATGTTGGATTAAACCCATTGACCCGGCCTTAAATGACCTTAGCTGTTGATAGGCCGTTAAACACCAATAAATCAAATCTTTCATCCAGTATATGACCTTGCTGCTGAACGGACTAAAAAAAAACCAACAGTGCCCCAGATAAGCTGCGTATTTGCGTAAATACCCAATTAAAATTGCCAAAAACCCAATTGAAATCAGAAGTAGCGAGTATCAAAAAGCAATAACAAATTTGTGGTACCTTTATCATGCTATAGAAAACAATAAACAGACCACAAATATAGCATATTTTTCTTATTTTCCATGAAAACTTGTCTTGGTATTTCATTAGTATTGTCTCCAAGGAGACAATTCTAATGAAATGCCATGACATGTTTTTATTTCGAAGCAAACTATTCAATAATTGCTGTCTGTTGATGTGTAAACAGTAGTGTGATTTTATTTTACCCATAAATTAAAATATTGAAATACCCAATTGCTTCAGATATGATGGAGTGAAAATACTCATTCCTTATCTGGAGCCCTGCCCCAATCAATCAATCTTTTGCAGGTGATGGCGTGTACCAGCAAAGCATGAACTTCTGTGTAGATGAACTGAACAAGGGCAGATGGGTCCACATATACCCGGAGGGAAAGGTCAACATGAACAAAGAATTCATGCGACTCAAATGGGGTAAACATACAGTATTATATGAGACGAGCCATGTGGTTTTGTACTTAGGAAGATGTGCAATATCTCATGAAAAATATTACAAACTTTATGATATAATCAGTAAATGACGTAGGATGCGTAATTTGACCAACTTGGGGTGAAATTTTGTTATTTCTTCATCAAAAATGGCAAGTTGGGAGTCCTTTAGAATCATCTCATTGAGATGATTCTAAAGAACTCCCAACTTGCCATTTTTGGTGGAGAAATAAGAAATTTACCTCCACATTACGCACCTTTACTGGAGCTCTGTGATGTCAAAAGTTGACAAACTGTTTACAGCAAATACTATGAAAATTATTTCCACTTTCGACGTCATTGACAGTACATATCACGGTTTCTGTAAAGAAATTTCATGAAAAATCGCACAACTTCTTTGGGTGAAAAATCGCATGGCTTGTCTTGTATGTGGCTCAGGGTTTTTCTCCTGTGGTTGTGTAACCCACGTAATGTACATGTAATGTTTGAAGTCATTTCTGCAATAGATTTTTAATATCTTCATAACAAGCGGATTTTAATGATGCACAGTGCACAAAAAATGATAGTTAATCATAATGTTATCGCCTGTAAACAACATTGTGTAGTTCTGAAGAAAAAATGACGTAATGGGCACACTCGAATGAGCCCTCGCGCGACTTTTGACGTTGTAAACAGAGTTGGGGAATGTTTTCAGCAAATTTAACTAAAATGTTTACCGTGGCATTATATTCTTCACACTGGCATGGAAACAGCAAGCACCTGCGTGACTTAGATGTATCCGTTGTGCTTAACCCTTACACTGCTATCTAAAAAAAAATTGTTGTCTACTGTTTATTTTCTATTTTCCATTTTTATCATCAAAAACATGCTTTGACAGCACTTCAGAATAATTTACAAAATGCTTTGACAGCACTTTAAAATCATTTCCATTGGAAATGATTCTGAAGTGCTGTCAAACCATGTTTTTATCGAGAAATAAGGCAAGATATAAAAGCAACAGCAGACGACAATTGTTGTGAGTAGCGGTCTAAGGGTTTATTAAAGGTACATGCCCACTCCGACTAGGCACTAAATGTTCTTTATAGGAATTAAATAAGTGCATAATTGTGTCTCTATTCCACCAGTTTAAAAATTACGAGTGCCCGCTATACAGACATAATCATTTAATAATGTTTATTTTACTCGCAGTGGTTTCAGGCTATAATCATTTGCAAGTGAGGTATGATATTTTTTTTATTATAATTATTTATGCTAATTAAATTTGTCACCTGAAAAATAATATTTTTTGACAGATTATAGAGTATGATCATTTCACATCACCCCGGCCTGAAATTACCTTAATAGCTGTTGATAGGCTGTTAAACACCAATAAACAAACATTGCACATCAAAAAATAAATACAGAGAATAAATAGTAATGTCCGTTAACATTTTAAGGAAACACGGTCATCGCCCCTGATATCAGTGTGAAAATTTTCGTCCGATATAGAATGTATAAAACTGCCAATCAATATGTGGGATAATGGTGAATGAATGTTTAATTTGCCAGAAAATGTCATATCGACAGAATATACAAAACTATCTGTATCCCTATATTATAACCTGCCATGTGGGATCCCGGGTATTTTCATTTGTCCGATAAACTGATTGATTGGATAACTGGCATGACTTCTGTAAATAGATATAAAAGTAAATTACATCACTCAGTTTTGTACAGCTGTGAAAATGTAATAAATTTATTATTTTCATTATACTGAATGTATTACATTATCACAGCCAAAATGGCTGTGATAATGTAATAAATTCAGTGTAATAATTCTGCATACTTTTAATATCATCAAATATATGCAGTCGTTAGTTCTATATGAAATGTTTTGCAATGTTGGTGAAATCGGCTACAGAACCTGCAGTACCCCTTATGACCTTCATTTTGACTCGACAAGCTCCAGATAAGGAATTAGTAATTGAGTATTTTCGCTCCATCATTTCTAAAGCAATTGGGTATTTCAAAATTTTAATTGGGTAAAATAAAATCACACGACTGTTTACACATCAACAGACAGCAATTATTGAATCATTTGCTTCGAAATGAAAACATGTCTTGGCATTTCATTAGAATTGTCTCCAAGGAGACAATTCTAATGAAATACCAGGATGTGTTTTAGTGGAAAATAAGAAAAATATGCTATATTTGTGGTCTGTTTATTGTTTTCTGCAGCATGATAAAGGTACCACAAAATTCTTATTGCTTTTTGACACTCGCTACTTCTGATTTCAATTGTGTTTTTGCCAATTTTAATTGGACATTTAAGCAAATATGCAGCTTATCTGGAGCTGTGACTTGACTTACTTTTTCAGCATACTTAGTTATCTCAATGTTTAGTTTTTGTGTTTATATGCCTTTTTCGAAATGCCAGCCTTCGCAGCTTTGCCTCCTTTCATATTACATATTCTTGTCACGTGCTGGATCCATTTTCATATTCCTTTATCTCTGATGTTAATACATGTATCTGTTTATTATTGCACAGCACACTTATATTGCTCATATGCCTGAATAGCACTGGAACCTCTCTAAACTGGACAGCCTGTGGACCTCCTATGCTGTCCAGTTTATGAGTTTCCATTGTATGTAACATTTCAGGGGTGGGCAGACTTATAGCCGACTGCAAAGTGCCGCCGATAGTTCTACCCTACTGGCATTTAGGTGGGTATTTTGGTATGTAGGCAAAATCCCCTCTGGACTAAAACACACGTAGTATTTTTATCCCAGGTGGACAAAACCCCTCCCATCCCAAATGGCCAGGCAGGCAACCCCCCAACCTCCCTCCCCACCCCCTCCTCCCCTTACCGAAGTTGCATGGACAACCACTACCCCCCCCCCCCTTTACCGAATTTGCCTGGACAACCACCACCCCACCCATCCCCCTGACAAAATGCTATGTCCCCTCAGTCTGGATCTATTCAAAATCCCTCACCACCGACCCCTAGACATATCTGTTCCTGATGCTAGTCACAAATATTATACTGATTAAGTGTGATCTAATTGATGATTGATCTATAATGTAATAATTGGATGGTATACTGTTCATAATTCCATAATAGCATTCATCTAAACTGTAAGAAAAAAATCAGTGTGCTATATGTTGATGTGCTATTATATCATTGTCATAGAGAACAGCTGACCGTAATGACAATATCATAGACAGGGGCAGATCTTGAAAATAGGACAACCCCCTAGTTGCGAACAGTAACTCTTGCAATTACTCCCGTACCGTCCGTAGCTAGCTGTCGGATACCATGCGATATGAGAAATCTCAATATCACGAAAAATACAAACAAACCAGAAATCGGTTATTAGGGTCGCCTTTGTTGTTTTTAGAGCATTTTGAAGAAAATAAGTGATAGTTTGTAATGTGACATTTAAGAGATCCAGATGCAGCTGTGACACTGTTCAAAATGAACTGGCCCTACATGGTTGGAAATGCCATATAGTCATATTTGTCAATCATGTCTTAACCCTTTCACCCCTAAGTAACTGGAGTGGATCATTTTGATATATTAATTTTGCACCCAATCAAATTGTCACACAATGATTTTCAGACTAGTCCATTTATGAAAAGGGTGTGGGGGTGTTATGGTCTCAAAAATATTAAAATTAAATGTGCAGATCCTGATGAGACGGGTCATTACATTTTTCAGGAATGGATGACGTGCTGCCAAATATACCACCATATCGACTACGGATGGGAAAGGTAACATTACTAACATGCATATTTATTATATACCTACCCATCAAATACATAGTTATACGATGTAAATAAAAGTCATATGTTCTCATCGATGAAATAAACAACTTCCGGTAAAAATACGACTACTTCCGCTATCTATATTCATAACGCGCACCTGCATTGCCGGACTGCAAATAGGCTGCAAATACACATTCATTACCGTATACAGTCTAAAAAACTGGTAATTTCCATGGAGTGGTATATAATAAATAGAATATTCATATTTTTGCAACGAATATGACATACATGTTCATCTCGTGGTGTGACATGTCCATATTTCACACCACTCGATGAACACATATGTCATATTCATTGCAAAAAATATGAATATCCTCTATGTATGTTGCTGTGACTGGAGGAATGCGACCAGTGTAGATCCAATTCAGCCTGTCACTCCGCACTGTCAGGATCTGTACTGTTCGCCATTCCATCAAGGAAATGTGGGTGGCAGGTGGGAGAATGGGATGGGTAATTTAACGATCGGGGTTTATCCTTACCGGAATTCCGACTAGTTTGGTCCTCACATACGTCTTTGGCATTTTGTATGTGAAATTGTAGTTGAATCTGGTTATACCCCTTATGTGAATATTCTGTTCTGATTTTGGGATTTTCCCACAAATGCAGCAGGTTAAAATGGGATCAAACCCGTTTGCCCGGCCTTACATGACCTTAGCTGTTGATAGGCCGTTAAACACCAATAAACAAACAGCCATCAAGGAAACACCCGTCGTGATTCTCATAAGCAATAAAGATCATTATCAGGCTACATGAGTGTGCTATATGGTCAGGATCTACATTGTTTACAAATCCCATGAGCCCCATTTTCCAGTCACTCATATATGTACATGTATGTACACTATAGATGGCCATTAACAGTGGTTGTGCAGAACATGTATGTGTTAACACAAACGTTTAATTCACACTCTGCGATTAAAGTTTCCTACTGTCTGATAATATTAAATTTTAGCATATTTTAAGAACGTGCCTTTTTTTTATTTCGTGAAATTTGGTCAAATATTTATTTTATTGCGAAAAGAAATCCCCATGTTAAATCCCCATGGCATAGACATCTTATGTCTATGGGGAGTTAAGATGGGGATTTTTTTCTAATTTCAGAAATAGTGGACTTTTGTTTTCTTACTTACATCGTTTCCAAGCTATCTAACCAGGTTTCCGAGCCAAATTTTTTATTATTTTTTTACTCCTCCCCCCACCTCTACCCTCTTTTCCCCCCATCTTAAATTCCCATAGAAAAATATTTTTTTCGCGATAAAATCAATATTTGGTGGAATTTCATCAAATCAAAATAGTTGGGGATGGTGACTTTTTTGTTATTGATGAAAAAGTACTTACATTTAAATATATTTTAGATTGAATGTGTTTAATAGCCAAAAGTTTGTAGGCAGGAAATGTGGAACAGACAATAGATACCTGTATTTGATTTGAAGTTTTTGCAACCATGACTAGCTAATGCCACTGCAGACTCGACATGCAGGCCTCAGAATTTGGTTATTACAGATGATTGATTGCAAAATTTATTTGATAGTAAAACACAAAAAAAATATGATCTATTTGTGTTGTGCTTATTGTAGAAGGTAACCGTGGTTTTCGGAGAGCTGATCGATTTTGAGGCGATTATGGAACAGATACGAAAACAGAACTCGAGTGCTGTAAGTTATATGTGGCTGTGACTGGAGAAATGAGCTTACCAATTATGCGACCGTGTGTAGATCCAGATCAGCCTGTGCATCCGCACTGCAATATAGATCATTATCAGGCAACATGAGTGTGCTATTTGATCATGAGCTACATTGGTCACAAATCCCACTTGGTATGTAGCTTCCTTATGATGAGTAGATGTTCAAAGTTTATTTCAATTTTTTATTCGACCCCCGGGTCATCGATTATCTCCCCCTTTTGGACTTGGAATTTACTATCAAAGCGATATGTGGGGCATTTTTCTATGAACATTTTCTAGTTTATATTTTGTCTTCTGTCTCATTAAAAACATGATTTGACAACACTTTAGAAGCATTGCCACTGGAAATGATTTTAATGTATTGTCAAACAATGTTATGGATGAGAAAAATGGAAAATAAAAGATGACGAAATTCAATTCAGCACATTACGCCACCATAATTTCATATTTACATGAGCCAGTGGTGTGCATCACAAAACGGTTTTGGCAGCACATGAGGATCATCTAAGGGCCGTTTCACTAAACTTTGTACGACAAAAATGTTCGTAAGTGCAAAATTATGATAGTCTGTAATTATTGGATTTACATTTATTGAGCATAGGCTGCATATGCAGCCTATGCTCAATAAAAGTATATCCATCAATTTAAATTTCCAGATGATTCTAGATTTGCACTTACGAACAGTTTTGTCGTACAAAGTTTAGTGAAACGGCCCCCTGGAAACGATTCTCTTTTGCTGACAACACATATTTTGATAAAAAAATTCAAATGAAACCAATTGATGAACCACATGACACTGTTTAATACCGCTTTATTTCTGCTTAATTTTTCAGGAAGATATACGACGGTGTGTCACCGATAGATTACAGGAAGAATTTGAGAGGTTAAAGGTCATGACGGAGGCATTACACTATGGTGAGAAATAGCTATGGTTGCTTGCAGAGAAAAGCAGACTCGATTCACACATAGAGATGCATTTGTTATTAATCCTACACCAGTAGCCTATTTCACCAACATTGCAAAGTATACTTATCTAGCAAAGTATTCTTTGAGGGAGAAATTTTCAATTTAAGGATAAATTTATTAATTTTTATTATACTGAATTTATTACATTATCACAGCCATTTTGGCTGTGATAATGTAATAAATTCAGTATAATAATTCTGCATACTTTTTATCATCAAATATATGCAGTCGTTAGTTCTATATGACATAATGCATTTCGGGAAAAATAAATGATTACTCCCTCAAAGTATACTTTGGTAGATAAGTAGACTTTGCAATTTTGATGAAATCGGCTACAGAAATAATATCTTTTTGTGTGAGTATCGGTGTGGGAAATTATATGCCCGGAAATTGACGGAGACTTCAAAATAGTTGCCACGACCTTCCAAATAAGCTAGGTAATTGATCTTGATCTTGGCAAATGTTTTGAAATCACAATCTTTGGTCAAGCAAATTCACATACTGATCTCAATGGGTAGTTCATCTTTACTGGGTGTTCATCCCCAACTTTGAGTCTATCCATCTGGATTTGCACAATTTTGTGTATTAGCCCTTCCAACCCTGGACATTGGGTTTTTTTTCATTCTAATTTTCATGCTGAAAAAATCCACATTTTTTGACAAACTGTGTGTATTTTTTAGAGTTGAATAATAGTGACATATGCTGCAGATCCTGGGGATATGGCTCATTAGGAGCCGGCTCATCTGGATCGACAGTGTTTGCACATCTTGGCTTTCTGGGGCCTGTTTCACTAAATTGCATATGCAACCTTTGCTCAATAAATGTAAATCCATCAATCAAAATTTCCAGACGATCCTAAATTTTAGTCATACAAAGTTTTGTGAAACGGGCCCCAGGCCTCTAGGGTTGAAAATATTAAGGGCACCTGTCACAGATAAGGACAGGCGGTTTGTGTGTTCAAAGGAAATTGTAATTTCACTGGTGTTGACTTTGAAACTTTCTCCCTCACCGTCGGCATACTCCGACCACCTACACCCAACAACCCCAACTGCACCCATGCAAGTGTATCCCTCTCCGTATGTGACTGTGATGTTGAACAGACGTATAGCCTCAGTCGTTGAGCCTAGTGTCTTGCTACATACAGGAAAATAACTTGATTATTAACTGGGGGGCCAAGTGATTCTGGTGTGGCGAGGACCTGGCACCAGATCAGGATTATTCTGATTTCTGGGCAGAATATATATTTTTTATTGTAAATATTCAGTTCTGATTTAGGGATTTTCCCCCCATTTGTACATGTACTTGAACATGTACTTGTACAGGTAATATATGGGATTTAGTACTAAACCCATTGACCCGGCATTAGATGACCTTAGCTGTTCATAGGCCATTAAACCCTAACAACCAAACAAACAATTAACTAGTGGTGTAACGATTCACCAAATATTCGATACTGCACAGTCTTTTGCTGATGATGTGACGCACGATACGCGACCCAGATATTCAAGTTGATACAGTTTTCACAATTCAATGCTTTGGAATCCAAAATTACACTATAAATAGACTTATTGTCGGGTACGTTTTACGAATAGTAAAATTAAATCTGGAAGAATATATACAAATCAGTAATCTGGATCATTTTGACTGTACCGTCAGATACAGTTAAGTCAGCGTCCGATGTATGTTACTATTTTTTAGGTATCGCCATTTTATTAATCTAATTTTAGAAGCATTAACTATGGCTGTCGGTCGCCATTTTTGTGGACAGGTTTATTCGCCGGAACTCGTGTTCTTATTATGAGGTAAAAAAATGGAACTTTTATAAACGATTATAATTCAATTTCATAATACCTATTTTGATGGTAAATGTATCTGACACATTAAAGGTATGTCTCTATGCTCCAATTTGTTATATAATATGTATGTCTACGACGGGTGTAATTAATGCACCCCACACCAGATCAGTATTGTTATAAATGTTGCCAATGATTTGTGTTCAACTTTATGCATTATATCTAGTATATTGATCATTGAAATTTATTTTGTGAACAAGGTACCGATACTAGTATCGTGAAATGTATCGTATTGAGACCCAAATATTGCGATACGTATCGTATCGTGAGGTAGGTGTTATACCAGATGTGAATTGTAAAGGTTTAATCAGAGATAGTAGTCGGTGCCACATTATTGTCTGTTTAATATTTCCTGTCCGATTGAACTTTGACCTGAATATTCATACAGATACAATATATTAAAAGAAATGTGTGACTGGAGAAATGGGGCTTATGGGTTTTGCAACCAGTACAGATCCAGATCAGCCTGTGCATCCGCACAGTCTGATCAGGATATGCACTGTTCGCATGTCATGACACGCCGGCTCATCTGGATCTACACTGTTTGCAAATAGCGCTATAGTGGTCTGTAGTGTTGAAAGGGTTAAATTAAGGACACCTGTCACAGATCAGGACACGGGAGTTTGAATGAAAGGAAATTGTAATTTTACTGGTGTTGAATTCGAAATTATAGTTATTTTCATTATGTCGTTTATCCGCGTTTACTGGGGGGTGTACAATACATTTGATCTGTTTAAAGTGTCGTCGCAAACTTTAAACAGACCAAATGTATTTTATAGCCCATTAAACACTACAGCCCATTAAACACTACAGCCCATTAAACACTACAGCCCATTAAACACTACAGCCCATAGCCATTAAACACTACAGCCCATTAAACACTACAGCCCAGTAAACACTACAGCCCAGTAAACACTACAGCCCATTAAACACTACAGCCCATTAAACACTACAGCCCATTAAACACTACAGCCCATTAAACACTACTGCCCATTAAACACTACAGCCCATTAAACACTACAGCCCATTAAACACTATAGCCCATTAAACACTACAGCCCATTAAACACTACAGCCCATTAAACACTACAGCCCATTAAACACTACAGCCCAGTAAACACTACAGCCCAGTAAACACTACAGCCCATTAAACACTGCCCATTAAACACTACAGCCCATTAAACACTACAGCCCAGTAAACACTACAGCCCATTAAACACTACAGCCCATTAAACACTGCAGCCCATTAAACACTGCAGCCCATTAAACACTACAGCCCATTAAACACTACAGCCCAGTAAACACTACAGCCCATTAAACACCAGCCCATTAAACACTGCAGCCCATTAAACACTACAGCCCATTAAACAGCCCATTAAACACTGCAGCCCATTAAACACTACAGCCCATTAAACACTACAGCCCAGTAAACACTACAGCCCATTAAACACCAGCCCATTAAACACTGCAGCCCATTAAACACTACAGCCCATTAAACACTACAGCCCATTAAACACTACAGCCCAGTAAACACTACAGCCCATTAAACACTACAGCCCAGTAAACACTACAGCCCATTAAACACTACAGCCCATGGTTTTATTACTTATATTTACACTGAATTTGCTCATAGTTTCAAAATTTAAGTAACCAAATATGGCGTTAAAATTGAGATTTATCTTGTTATACGTCATTTTGTCGTAATTCATGGAACAGCGACGTTGCCGGTCAATAGTGTGCAGTTATTAACAACCTCATGGAATTAATGACGTCAAACAAACTTTAACCAATCAACTACATCGCTCGACGTCACGTGGGTCTATTGTATTAGGATGTAGCCGCAATACATCGAATGGGCGTTTGCATTATGTATTTATAGAAGGTGTAAATATAGATGAATATACCGGTACAGGTTGCTTCAAAAAATGAATTGTGTTGATATCAACAACTCCCAAAATGTATTCTCTCACATTTATTAAAAGAAAGTACATGTATACTGAAAATGTACTAAAAAATAACATTGAACATTACGTCACACATTTCTTTGATATCACTTGACCCCGCACCTTATATTAACATGTTGCCAGACGTTGTACATGTAATCAGCATTCATGTCATTTCATAATATGTGAAATCAGTATTACTGTTAGGCTTTAAGCTAACTTGTGTCTTTCTTGCATGCATTGGGATTGTGAATACAGGCATGTCCTCCAATAAATGAGAGTTGTGAAACATGCTCCATATTAGTAATATATATATTATGTTTTAATATAATAATATATTTTATACCAGTGGAGATTTATTAAATCTGGCTGTGACTGGATAAATGGGGCTTATGTGTTTTGCGACCAGAGTAGATCCAGATCAGCCTGTGCATCCGCATAGTCACAACAATATCAAATATGTGGCTGTGATTTGGGAAATGGGGCTTATGGGTTTTGCGACCAGAGTAGATCCAGATCAGCCTGTGCATACGCACAGTCTCATCAGGGGCTACACTGTTCGCCATTCATTCAATGAAACACCTATCATAATTCTAACATGGAAAAGTAGATTGTTATCAGGCTACAGGAGTGGCTTATTTGGTCAGGAACTACGCTGGTCACAAAAGCCATAAGCCCCATTTATCCAGTCACAGCCACAAATCACTGATTTCATAAGAAACTAGGCTAGGCTCAGCCTTGTTGAGAGATTTTATAAGAAATGAGGCTCGGCCTTGTTGAGAGATTTTATAAGAAATGAGGCTCGGCCTTGTTGAGAGATTTTATAAGAAATGAGGCTCGACCTTGTTGAGAGATTTTATAAGAAATGAGGCTCGGCCTTGTTGAGAGATTTTATAAGAAATGAGGCTCGGCCTTGTTGAGAGATTTTATAAGAAACGAGGCTTTGCCTTCTTGAGAGTTTTCATCAGAAACTAGGCTAGGCTCAGCCTTGTTGAGAGATTTTATAAGAAACGAGGCTCAGCCTTCTGGAGAGATTTTATAAGAAACAAGGCTCGGCCTTCTTGAGAGATCTCATCAGAAACTAGGCTAGACTCAGCCTTGTTGAGAGATTTTATAAGAAATGAGGCTCGGCCTTGTTGAGAGATTTTATAAGAAACGAGGCTTTGCCTTCTTGAGAGTTTTCATCAGAAACTAGGCTCAGACTCATTCCTTATGAAATCTGCCATCATTTTTAATCATCTACTTAATCATATTAAATCAACACAAACATCATATTTTATTGATTGAATAAGCACATAAACATACATTGAACATGTGTTGATCATCTAATATGAATTGTATGTGCTTCCCTTGGAGGTTCTTGGAAATTACTACATCCCCATGTCATAAATATGGAATAATTGTTTCAACTACCATAGACTTCAATGCAAAACAGACATTGATTCATAGCAAATCAAATCTGTTAATCAATTTTCAAGAAATGTTGTGTTAGATGTAAATGGCTAAACTATAAGGTTTCCAGTGATGTGTTTTGATTTTTTTGAAGTTTACCTCAAGTTGAAAGTTCAACAATTTCCATAGAGACGGCATCTTGTCATGTTTGTAATTGACAAGTGTTGTCTTGTAAGTTTAGCAGAGCTGCTTCTCTAAACCAATAGCATTTTCAGCAGCATTAACTCTTTGCATGCTGGGAAATTTGTGGGCTATAAATAGTTAAAAAATAGCCGACGACAATTCATTATAATTTTATTGTAATTCCCTATAAATAGTATGAATATGTCTTGGAATTTCATTAGAATTGAGTCCTGAGGACTCAATTCTAATGAAATTTCAAGACATATTCGGAGGACTCAATTCTAATGAAATTTCAAGACATATTCGGAGGACTCAATTCTAATGAAATTTCAAGACAACAGAGAGAAATAAGAAACATACTCCAATTTTTTGGATGTTATTTTCACTGCTAGCATGACAAGAGTTAACTAAGACTATTTGTTTGTGTTGAGTAGTTCATTTATAACTGAATTGAAACCAAACACATGTTTTGCATGTAAGTCTGTGGAAAGCAGAAATTGTATGCCATATTTATGGTTCATTCGGCTTATATTTAAGGATGGGAATTGGCTGCTCGAACACTTTCCATACCTGGTAATATTTATGGCACGTATGTGTCCATTTATCACTCCTTCATGAGGATATGGAAGGTGAATTAGCAAGTCTGCACTTTTGGATAACATCCGGTTCACGACTTGAATATGGACGTCACATAGGACTGCCAAATCAATTTCTAACTTTTTTAACTTTTTTCTAACTTTTTTCATCAAGACCATATGAATGACCATTTAATAAAAAATAATTCCAGCACAAAATATTTTCACAATTCCCTAACATTTGATTGGTCCGTAGCAAGTCTCTGTCCAAAATTTATATCCCAGTAAACTCCATGCCGAACTACTTTCCGTAACCGTCGGGCGCAGTTAAAATAATTCTTAAGAAAACGGAAAATATGCACATTTTCTTGATGAATTTATTTAAAATGCTGGAATTATAAGGAATGAATGGCCTTTTTGTGGAATTTATCGGGGATATAAACTTGGAAAAATCGCGGGAATACTGGACAAGGCCTTCCGGCCTTCGTCCAGTATTCCCGCGACTTTTCCAAGTTTATACCCCGATAAATTCCACAAAAAGGCCATTCATTCCTATAGTGAATACTGAGAAAAATATCCACAAATAGTGTATATCTGGATGAGACGGCTCATCTGGATCTACACTGTTTGCAGTGTTAGCGTAGAGGCATTGGTGTTTAAAGGGTTTCTACAGGCCATTTATTCAGATTTCAGGGCTGAATATATAGTTTTGTTATTGTAAATATTCAGTTCTGATTTTGGGATTTTCCCCCCTTTTGTACATGTACTTGAACATGTACATGTACTTGAACATGTACTTGTACAGGTAATATATGGGATTTAGTACTAAACCCATTTACCCAGCCTTAAATAACTTTAGCTGTTGATAGGCCGTTAAACCCCAACAAACAAACAAATATTACAAGCCATTGGATTGTTTATAACTTGTTAACATGTACTGCATGTTTCATATGTGCCTATCTGCTCAACAATATGTATAACTTGTCCATCTCAAAATGAACTCCATGCACATTTAATGTGCTTATGATATGTCAATGGATAATTACTAAATTGTTACTGAGTTGTTATCGAGTTTAATAATAAATTTAAAATATGATACTTTATGTTCCTGATATTTTTCTGTGTACATGTATGTTAAAAGTACATGCCCACTCAGTATACACAAGCTGTTAATTATATCAGAGACATCATCTGAGACATATAAAATGTATACTAATGCCAATCAATATGTGGGGTAATGGTGAATGAATGTTTATTTTGCCAGAAAATGTCTTAGATGATGTCTCTCATATAAAGAACAGTTTGTGCCTACTGAGTGGGAATGTACCTTTAATGTGTTTAACAGCCAAAAGTTCGTTGGCAGAAAAACGTGGAACAGACTTTAGCAGTCTTAGTGCAGTTGTGATGCTTTTACTTGAAGTCAAGCAGAGCTCAGCCTCAACCAATCAGACTGCCTGAGTTTGTGTATGAGTAGTGAGTACATGCTCAGATAGATTTAGAATCACTGGGTCCGGACTGGGTTCTAAGACTTGTAACCCGTATTATGTATATTGAGTGGTACAATAACGGATACCACTGTTTCACTCAACATGAATTAGCTCCCTTGTCATACCGCAGTATGTCGCCTATATTGTTATACGCCTGGCACTGCGAAGTATGCCGAGGGTTACCCGTGATCTTATCTTAGTTTCTTGGTCACTTTTTCTTAGGTGATAATGTCTGTTCGTGATTGCATAGCACACAACTATGGCTCAGAATGATCAAATGCCTGATTTACAGTGAAACCTCTCTAAGCCGGACACTGGGGACCTCCCACACTGTACTGGGGTTTCCGGTTTAGAGAGGTTCCACTGTATATAGTTTTCGCCTTTCCGTGCGGTCGTCCGTCCGCAACATTTTTTATTTTGCGTTAATGTTTTTGTTTGTCCGTCCAGAAGTCGTCTGGGGCTGCAGGGGCGCACTTGCTCTAGTTGGTGAAAGTCATAATTTCCATTAATGATGTTAAAAATTGACAAAACATCAAAAGGTTCCTGTTGAGATCGGAATTTTGCATTAACTGTTTTTTTTTTTACAGAATATAATATATGATAGTTTTTCGAAATTTCGGTTGAAAATGTTATTTCTCATTGTGCGAAGTTTTAAAATCTTATATGGCAAACATTAATTTTGTTCTGCATAGTATGATGCCATATTATTATAGTCTACACAAATGGGTGGGGTAACTTTATTTTTCGAATGAGCCATTTACTGGCTCCCAGGCCCATCCACCTGCGTCCTGTATTAGTATATAGAAATAACACTCGTACCCAGAAATATTGTTGGAACAAGCCCTTGGATATGTGCGCCTGTGGGTACATTTTACTATCCCTGTGTTGCCATGGTTACAGCCCGGTGTCTGTTGTGTAGTTCCTGTGCTCTAGTTGACAGGATCTCCATGTGTTTCTCCAATTCATCCGTGATCAACTGGTACACCATCTCCTGTAACGAAGGTTGTCGACTCTGGCTCTGACTGGAGAAATGGGGCTTATGGGTTTTGCAGAGATGTGCATTTATCTATTTTTGGAAGATTTGTTGTTTTTTTTATTAATTTTGTTTATGAAAAAAAGTTGCTGAATAGTGTTCAAACTGCTCAAAAATCATGAAGTCTTGGAGGGCGTAGCGGTGTTTCCTCTTGTTTAGACAAATATCCTCGTTTTTCACAATTCCCTGTTCGTAATCCACTGGTTGTGTGAACAGTGTAAATCCAGATAAGCCTGTGCATCCGCACAGTCTGATCAGGATCTGCACTGTTCGCGGCCATTCCATCAACGAAACGTGTCATATAGCTCCATTTCTCCAGTCACAGCAGCAAATATATACTCGGGCACCTTTCTCCCATATGTTGTTAGTGCACGGGGTTTATCGTTTATGTAATATACTGTTGTATCAGGTGGGTGGGGTAATATTCAGTGTTGCCTGTGTGTTAGTGGCTATAAAATACCCATTAACGCTTCAAACATATTGTTTGTCACAAATCTTTCTTGCGGTGTGAATTTTTAACAACTTTATCGAAAATTGTTACATTTTCCTGAATTTTATGCAAAAATGTAACTGGCCATTTTGTTTTTTACAATCTTGTCGAAATATGCGCCCCCTTTTTCATAAAACTAAGACCTGGTTCCTTTACAATTTCGATGCCAAATAATGCACGGGACCCATCACGTCAGACATTCCTTGTGTAGCACGTGACCAGCTAGCATATGCCTGTGAAAGGTGCGAATATGTCAACACAGTGAATATGTCTGTGAATATATTCGAGGGCACGGACGGAGCAAATATTTCCGCAAGTAACAAAAATGTCTACTGTATTGTATTTTGCCGGATCGTATCAAAGTTGTTTGGTGAATTTTCAGGCCTATACGGTATTGATATGAAAAATGTGTGATGCCTCTTACAAAAACGTTATATCCGTATCATTTTCAATGACAGTGACAGTTGATCAGGAGCTACGCTGGTCATGAACACAACAATGCCCTTTTACATCATACCTTGCATATGTCCCTTCTTTTGATGTCTTGAAGTTTACTCTGTATATCTAATGGTGTGCCGTAAAGTACTGTAACACACTGGAATACATATAATAATAACTGTGAAAAATGGCATTCAGATATTGTGAGAATGCACATGCATTTTTATGCATCCACCCCAGAAACACTATGGTGAAAGCGTCTTGGTACTTCACATGATCCTCTCTATCTTGCTGTAGCGAGCAATGTACTTCTTATTTCCTTTCTTGGAACTTCATATTTCATAGATACATTCCTCTGAGTGTCCTCTATCATGCTGCAATGAACGCGCACCCCCCTCCCCCGCCATGTCCTCTATCATGCTCAAGGAACGCCACCCCCCCCCCCCCCCCCCCCCCCCCGCCACTGTCCTCTATCATGCTGCAATTAACGCGCATCCCCTCCCGCCACTGTCCTCTATCTGCTGCAATGAACGCACTCCCCCCTCCCACCACTGTCCTCTATCATGCTGCAATGAACGCACATCCCCCCTGCCACTGTATATCATGCTGCAATGAACGCGCACCCCCTCCCGCCACTGTCCTCTATCATGCTGCAATGAACGCGCATCCCCCTCCCGCCACTGTCCTCTATCATGCTGCAATGGAACGCACATCCCCCTCCCGCCACTGTCCTCTACCATGATGCAATGAACGCGCATCCCCCTCCCGCCACTGTCCTCTATCATGCTGCAATGAACGTGCATCCCCCTCCCGCCACTGTCCTCTATCATGCTGCACATGCAACGCACATCCCCCTCCGCCACTGTCCTCTAGTCATTCTGCAATGAACGCGCATCCCCCCTACCGCCACTGTCCTCTATCATGCTGCCAACTGAAGGTCGCATCCCCTCCCGCCATCTGACTCTATCATGCTGTATGAACTGCGCATCATCACCGCCACTGTCCCTCTATCATGCTGCAATGAACACGCATCCCCCCTCCCGCCACTGTCCTCTATCATGCTGCAATGAACGCGCATCTCCCCCTCCCGCCACTGTCCTCTATCATGCAGCAATGAACGCTGCATCCCCCCTCCCGCCACTGTCCTCATATCAATGACGCATGCAGCTCCTATCAGCGCATCCCCCTCCACCGCCCTCCGCCTCTATCATGCTGCAATGAACGCGCATCCCCCCATCCCGCCACTCCTCTATCATGCTGCAATAAAGGCGCATCCCCCCTCCCGCCACTCTCCTCTATCATGCTGCAATGAACGCGCATCCCCCCTCCCGCCACTGTCCTCTATCATGCTGCAATGAACGCGCATCCACCCTCCCGCCACTGTCCTCTGTCATGCTGCAATGAACGCGCATCCCCCCTCCCGCCACTGTCCTCTATCATGCTGCAATGAAGGCGCATCCCCCTCCCGTCACTGTCCTCTATCATGCTGCAATGAACGCGCATCCCCCCTCCCGCCACTGTCCTCTGTCATGCTGCAATGAACGCGCATCCCCCCCTCCCGCCACTGTCCTCTGTCATGCTGCAATGAACGCGCATCCCCCTCCCGCCCACTGTCCTCTATCATGCTGCAATGAAGGCGCATCCCCCTCCCGCCACTGTCCTCTATCATGCTGCAATGAACGCACATCCCCCCTCCCCTCCCACCACTGTCCTCTATCATGCTGCAATGAACGCACATCCCCCCTCCCGCCACTGTCCTATATCATGCTGCAATGAACGCGCACCCCCCTCCCGCCACTGTCCTCTATCATGCTGCAATGAACACGCACCCCCATCCCGCCACTGTCCTCTATCATGCTGCAATGAACGCACATCCCCCTCCCGCCACTGTCCTCTATCATGATGCAATGAACGCGCATCCCCCTCCCGCCACTGTCCTCTATCATGCTGCAATGAACGTGCACCCCCTCCCCCGCCACTGTCCTCTATCATGCTGCAATGAACGCACATCCCCCCTACCGCCACTGTCCTCTATCATGCTGCAATGAACGCGCATCCCCCTACCGCCACTGTCCTCTATCATGCTGCAATGAAGGCGCATCCCCCTCCGCCACTGTCCTATATCATGCTGTAATGAACGCGCATCCCCCTCCCGCCACTGTCCTCTATCATGCTGCAATGAACGCGCATCCCCCCTCCCTCCCGCCACTGTCCTCTATCATGCTGCAATGAACGCGCATCCCCCTCCCGCCACTGTCCTGTATCATGCCGCAATGAACGCACATCCCCCTCCCGCCACTGTCCTCTATCATGCTGCATGAAAGCGCATCCCCCTCCCGCCACTGTCCTCTATCATGCTGCAATGAACGCGCATCCCCCTCCCGCCACTCTCCTCTATCATGCTGCAATGAAGGCGCATCCCCCCTCCCTCGCCACTCTCCTTATTATGCTGCAATGAACGCGCATCCCCCCTCCCGCCACTGTCCTCTATCATGCTGCAATGAACGCGCATCCACCCTCCCGCCACTGTCCTCTGTCATGCTGCAATGAACGCGCATCCCCCCTCCCGCCACTGTCCTCTATCATGCTGCAATGAAGGCGCATCCCCCTCCCGTCACTGTCCTCTATCATGCTGCAATGAACGCGCATCCCCCTCCCGCCACTGTCCTCTGTCATGCTGCAATGAACGCGCATCCCCCCTCCCGCCACTGTCCTCTATCATGCTGCAATGAAGGCGCATCCCCCTCCCGTCACTGTCCTCTATCATGCTGCAATGAACGCGCATCCCCCCTCCCGCCACTGTCCTCTGTCATGCTGCAATGAACGCGCATCCCCCCTCCCGCCACTGTCCTCTGTCATGCTACAATAAACGCGCATCCCCTCCCGCCACTGTCCTCTATCATGCTGCAATGAAGGCGCATCCCCCTCCCGTAACTGTCCTCTATCATGCTGCAATGAACGCGCATCCCCCTCCCGCCACTGTCCTCTATCATGCTGCAATGAACGCGCACACCACCCCCCCCCCCCCCCCCCCCCCCCCCCCCCCCCCCCTCCCGCCACTGTCCTCTGTCATGCTGCAATGAACGCGCATCCCCCCTCCCGCCACTGTCCTCTATCATGCTGCTAATGAACGCGTATCCCCCCTCCCGCCACTGTCCTCTATCATGCTGCATGAACGCGCATCCCCCCTCCCGACCACTGTCCTCTGTCATGCTGCAATGAACGCGCATCCACTCTCCCGCCACTGTCCTCTATCATGCTGCAATGAACGCGCATCCCCCTCCGGCCACTGTCCTCTATCATGCTGCAATGAACGCTCCCGCCACTGTCCTCTATCATGCTGCAATGAACGCGCATCCCCCTATCATGCTGCAATGAACGCGCATCCCCCCTCCCGCCACTGTCCTCTATCATGCTGCAATGAACGCGCATCCCCCTCCCGCCACTGTCCTCTATCATGCTGCAATGAACGCGCATCCCCCTCCCGCCACCCACCCTTTAATCCGAAGATCCATGTCGCATGCATAGTCCATTTACAAAACATAGCAATCAGGTACATGTCTTCTTCATATTTCACACATGTATGCATTCGTCTAATGGTTCTCTACCCTTGCTGTGACAAATCGACGAACTCAATTTATCCCGTCAACACAGTGCGTATGTGCCATGAAACACGGTCCCGTGACACATGGTATGACACTGCGTATGAATATGTGCGGTGGCTGGGGTTATTTGTATGCATTTTAAAGCTATTTGTAGGTGTTGACGGGATAAATAGAATAGTAGGTTAGTGTCTTGAATGGGAAAAATATCTGGCGCGGCACGGAAATGGGATGTGCTCGGCAGAGCCGAGCCCATCCCGTTTCCTAAGCCTTGCCAGATATGTTTTCCCCATTTACGACACTAATCTACTATTCTCTATGTATGCCTATATCAAGGTCAATGTCCATGTGTGTGGAGATGATGAATATTTCATAATACATTAATTACTGACAAATCCAGCATGTATATTTAAGGGCGGAAACAAAGACGTTCATTCTCGCGGATGCGCCACAAATTCTAACTGTACATTATCAGACACTGATTGCATGCTATTAGATGGTCATGGCTACATTTTGGCGTGAATATATTGTCTGAGTAAAATCTAATGTACCTGTCCTGTTCTAGGGTAATATGGCTTCTTGATGGGCATAACATTGTCCATCCCTGAAATATATCAACACAAATTGGCGGTGATTGGGAAAAGAGGGAGTGTGGCCATTGCGACTATTGTAGACCAATATCACCATGCGCATCCACGCATTCTGATCAGGGTCTCCATTGGTACATTGTATAAAACATATTTTATTAAATGATACGTCACATCAATGACAAGTAGTATAAGATGATTGGAATTAAATATTGCTACACCACCGCCTGCGCTAGAGTTGTCAATATAGTTATCAATGTTTTTATTACAAAATACTTTAATATTGTGCTTGAAAGAAAGCAGCTTGATTGTCTGAGCCTGAGCTGTACCACAGCTCAGGCTCAGACAATCAAGCTGCTTTCTTTTGACATCTTGGCAAGATTAACGCAGGCGATGGTGTATCGTATATAGTTAATCTGCTCCATTGTTGAACATACCATACACTCGGTGCGACAGCAGAGAAGTTTCTGACAAAAAGTGTTTTATCAGGCTTTAGGAGTGTGATAGAAGATCAAGAGATTGTATGTACACAAACTTTACAAACTCCATAGTTTTCTGTCAGTTATGGCCACAACTGTGTCATTTATTGACCGAAGTGACAACAAGCATATTCATATGAAAAGAGCACATATGAAATTCATATGATGTTGATATACATTTATATGACGACTTCATATGCATTTCATATGAACAGTTTGCATATAAAATTCATATGAATATTTTATAAATTTAAAAGCAGTGTACATCTTCATATGAAAGTCTTATGAATTGCATATGAAGATTTACATATGAAATTCATATTGGCTCACTTTATATCATTTGCATATGAAATTTTCATATTTAATTAATATGAAAAACATATGAAATTCATATGCCACACATTTCGTATAGTGGGCACATAACTCAAAGCGGGGATGTATGCAGTTACAGTGGGGTCAGCGTGTAAGTGCACACACGAACGAACACGACAGGTTGGTTCCAACCTGTCGTGTTCGTTCGTGTGTGCACTTACACGCTGACCCCACTGTACGCATGCCCTCAACTACTGTCTGTTCCAAAGTTTTTCTGCCGATGGAACTTTTGGTAAATCACCATTACAAACTATCACTTATTTTCTTCAAAATACTCTACATTTAAATATGTTTTAGATTGAATGTGTTTAATAGCCAAAAGTACGTCGGCAGCAAAACGTGGAACAGACAGTTGGGACAGCGCTAGTTGGAGAATCATTGTTGCGGGGGTGGGTGGGGTACCTTACCTAGATGGTAGTATGGTAATATAACCGGGAGCTGGTCGCATTCATCTATCAGTCGACCTATACCTGCGAAACAGAGTAAAACAGTGGAACCTATCTAAACCGGACGCATCCGCCCCCTCCCCCACCCCCCTCCCCCCCGCCCCCACTACCCCCCCCCCCCCCCCCCCCCCAATGCAGCAGGTTAAATACGGGATCGAACCCGTTGGCCCGGCCTTAAATAACCGTAGCTTTTGATAGGCCGTTAAGCACCAATCAATCAATCCACTGTAAGTCGTGAGTAATTAATGTATATCAGCTTTCAGTGATATGTTTTTGTACGTTTTCTTGAACAGACATAATGCGTCATTTTCGCCTCCAAAGGAAATTGTGATCAAACAAAAATGTTGTATGGGAAGTTGCCACAGTGGTAGCCGGGGCATCGTATGTGTCTAATAGACTCAATATTAGTTTATGTTTATTAAAACTGTACATGGTTTTAAGAACCAAATGTTATTTCTACATAAGGTAGTTGTACCCTTCTTGTGACTCCATGTAAAGTCAAATAAAAAGCCCTACTAATAAAACAATAGTGCATAAATAAACCATATGAATGTGTTCTGTAAGTCATTAACCCTTTCAACCCTAAGGAACGGGAATGGACTGTGATATGCTAATGTTCCGACCAATCCAATGGTCACAAAATGATTTTCAGATTCGTCCATTTATGAAAAGGGAGAGATTTTGTTCTAAGAAATATTAAAATTACTTTCAAAAAGTGCAGATCCTGATGAGACGGCTCGTTACGAGCCGGCTCATCTGGATCTGCACTTTTTGCATAAACCGCTATAGCGGGATTTCGGATTCAAAGGGTTAAATGCAGATACTGCTACCAATAAAATACACACAGACACCTTAATATGCAAATATGTATATTTACGTCTCTATACACAGGTGTGTAGAAGCCAAATTATACCGCAAGCACCGTGTGGTATGAACAAGAAAGGCCTCTTTAAATCATACCCAATTTTACTTATATTGAATATCTAGAAGGTAGGACATTTGCCATCTTTTCAACCAACGGAAGTGGTACTAGTGTACCTTGGGCCTCGGCTCGCTAATTCAGTAATTGTAACGCGCGAGAAGGCCGGGACCCTGCTGGTGATTCCCTTACTGGCAGTATCTGTATAAAGACTTATTGGACACATATATATGATTTATTTGTGCAAGTAGTTGTCGTTTTAGGAGTAGCGTTTTTTATTAGATTGCCATAGACTTTACATAGGACCACAAGAAGGGCACAGCAACCGTAGCCCTATTTTGAGAGGGACAACAAACATTTTATGTAAGGTATAACCAGCTGGTTATGGTTACCTGATTTGAACTTAATCAATGTCGAAGTTCTGGTTCTGTTGAGCCTTCCTGAAAATCCATAAATGTTTCTAAATTGTAATATCGTTTGTACAATTTGTGGCTGTGACTGGAGAAATGGGGCTTATGTGTTTTGCGCCCAGTGTATATCCAGATCAGATTGCATCTGCACAGTCTGATCAGGATCTGCACTGTTCACCATTCCATCAAGGAGACACCCATCATGTTTCTAAGCAGCAATATAGATTGTTATCAGGCTACGGGAGAGTGATATTTGATCAGGAGCTACACTGGTCATAAAACTCATAAGCCCCATTTTTTCCAACCACAGACACATATAACCCGTGCTCTTTGAGTTTGTTTCACCACTTTTTTATTTCCAAATTTTAGCAAATTGTATAATTGAATGACATCTTTGTCTCGGCTACTACGGCATCATAATTATTGGTTTCTACAAAATGTACAGTCGAAACAGATCATGTGTACCGTGTATACCTATCCAAACTGGACCCTAGGATGTCGTGAACAAGAAGCACAATATGCGTTCAATACGAACGTTGGTGTTGCCTTCAAACTAGGGAGTCGATGGGCTGTTAAGAACCATTCCATTCCGTATAAGGTCAGTGAAGTAGTATGTACGCTCGTCTCGTAAGTACTATATATATGCCTAGTCACGAAAACATAGTGCGGATAATTAACGTCGTAGTTGATTTGAAAAACCTGTAGTATTTTAGAAAGAAAACGTAGCTCCTATACCGCTCTCAAAATGGTGTCCACAATTAAAAATGACCGCCTCGCTATTTTGAAATACAGTAGAACCTCTCTAAACCGAACACCATGAAAACATATGTGATCCTATACATTTATCTCGGATATTAATGTGTGTTCATGATTGAAAAACACACAGACATGTTTTAGAACGTTTATATGCCTTATTTATAGTGGAACATCTCGAAACTGGACACCCTGGGGAAGTCCCGAGTTCCCTAGTTGCGAACAGTAACTAGCAATATACTCCCGTACCGTCCGTAGCTATATTCTGGTCACAGAGTCATCTTGTCGCGTTGTGTGGCGAAACTAATGGCGTCAAAGGCGTCAAAGGCGTCAATGGTGCGAGGGGTTCCGAGTGGGACGGTACGGGATTAGATTGCAAGAGTTACTGTTCGCAACTATAGTTACCCTAACTCCTACTAGTGGATATACGTACCTTCCGGGTATAAATGGACCCAGTGGCCCTTATTGAGGGCGTCGACCAAGAAGTCCATTGCCCGTTGGTGGACCCCATCGCCCCTGACAATCGGCACTGCTCGTACACCGGAGAACACGAGGGATGTCAAGAATGATCTGAAAGTGACAACCGGCAGATCTGTTGACAAACATACCGGTAATATAGTGGTGCAAATCAGCTACCATTATTATGTATGTATGAAACAAACGTGTAGTCTGTTTTTCAAATTAGTCCCCCGTATACAGTGCTTAGAACGTGACCTAATTATCGATTTCAATACATAGTTACATACAATGTTCCGGCAGAGTAAAACTGGTTTACTGAAAGTATGTACTTTCTAAAATATAAATTTAGTGACATAATTATAAAGATACCTAAAGTCTCTTTTGTTATGGGTTTATCTCTTTGATGGCCATATCGTATTCGGCATACAGCCCAACATTGAACATCAGTGTTGACAATACAGTGGAACCTCTCTAACCCGGACACCCTGGGAGGTCCACAGGGTGTCCGGTTTAGAGGGGTTCCACTGTAGAAAGCAATATATGACCACTTTTTGGCATTTTCAGTCATAATCAGACAGGACAATGAAATAAATTACATTGAAACCCATCTAAATTAAGCACAATGGGGTCCCCAGGGTGTTCTGTTTAGAATCGAGGGGTTCCACTGTATATATATGTTAATACGCCATAGTGTCTTTGAATGGATCTGTACGGAGCCCCGCAGGGGACATGGATTTTTATTATTAATTCGTTCCCACGAAATAACGATTCGTTCCCTCAATTTAACAATTCGTTCCCTCGAATTAACAATTCGTTCCCACGATATAACAATTCGTTCCCTCGAATTAACAATCCGTTAATTCGTGGGAACGAATTGTTAAATTGAGGGAACGAATTGTTATTTCGTGGGAACGAATTAATAAACAAAAAAATGTACGTCCCTGCGGGGCTCCGTAGAACTGTCCATTGCCACCTATTGGAAGGAAATGTTTCTGAGATTTGGATTGTTTCATTTATTTTCAAAATCAAGAGGCGCCAATGAATAGGTCCGATCAATGAGACTACCGTTGCAAAGAGACTACCGCATACCGTTGTGCTATAGTCATTGACAGTGGGAAATAAAAAATATACAACAGCGTGACCTAGTTGCGAACAGTAACTCTTGCAATCTACTCCCGTACCGTCCGTACGGTACGGGAGTAGATTGCAAGAGTTACTGTTCGCAACTACGATTTGTATATGATTGTTGTTGGCTATGGGTAGGGCCAGAATACCTGTATGTGAGTTCTTGTGCCCCTGGTTGCCACGGAATACATCTGATAGGGTTGCACAAATATCGCCATCTCACTGTTTCTGTAAATGCAAAACGTGTGAGGTGTTAGGACATAATAAAATATGAAAACGAAGAGAGTTAAAATTGTTACTAGTAATGACAACCGGTTTACTGGTACGAAACAACAATTTATGATAATTTAGTAGCCAACTGGCTACTGCGGCTACAAAATAGCGCCAACATAAGGGTAGTTGAATAGTTTGAGATATACCGTTTATTTGACCAGGTGAACTGATTATCGTGAAATAATGCACGAGTGATTGGGCCCTTACTTACGCGAAACAAACGAGTTAGCGTAGCGGACCGAGTTTGTTGAGCGGTAGGATCCAATCACGAGGGCATTATTTCAAGCTAATCAGCTCACCTGGTTAAATAAACGTTTTCTTACATTTGATACTCGATTCTTTATAAAAACAAAGCGAATCAAGCGTAAAATATGGCCAAGAGTTGTGCGAATTAGTTTCTTGAAACGGGTCGTTGTGAAGGCGATTGTCTCTCGATTCAGGGGGTATGTCTGAGAACAGCATTTGATTGGAAATACGTTATATATGGTAAGCACGAGAGTGGTGTAAACTTCTGCTGCCGAATGGTGTAATTCACCGTTATATGTATGTAAACTACTGGCTGAAATGTAAGAAATTTCTATAACAGCGAAGGTTATTTGTACATGTACATGTACTTCCAATATATGTTGCTGGAAATGGAGAAACTGGCATGAAGCAAAACCTGTTGTAAAAGTTTTTAATTTTCTGAACGTCCACATTCACGAGACAAGAAAGTGAATCAAATAGTGAAAGTATAGATAACAATTGAGACACATTACAGGATAAGGATTAGAAGGATAAGCAGGACGGACATACAACGGTTGAAGATGTGATAGTGGAAGACAGAAGGACAGGTGGTACCATCGGTACTCAGATGGATGAACAATAAACAGTGAACAGGACCCAGATATAACAGATTTAGTGGAAACGGAACAAATGACGTACAAAATGAAAACATGTAGCACTTAATAAAGTAGTACAGTGGAACGTCTTTAAACTAGACACTCGGGAAAATATGGATGTTTACCTTAGATGTGTTTCGCTGTTATGTATCTCGGATTACAATGCCTTTTCATGGCTGCAAAACACTATAATGTGTCATGAAGCGCTCACATGTCTATTTACATTGGAACATCTCCAAACCGGACACGCTTGGGGCCTCCCCAGGGTGTCCGGTTTGGAGAGGTTCCGCTTTACTTATGGGGTAACTGGCATGAAGCAAAACCTGTTACAAAAGTATATAATTTTCTGATCGTCCACATTCCTAAGACAAAAAAGTGAAGCACTAAATATTGAAATAATAGATGACAATTGAGAAAAAATACAGGATAAGGATAAGAAGGATAAACACGATGACGGAGATACAGAGGTTGAATATGTGATAGTGGAAGATAGAAGTACAGGCAGTACCACCGGTACTCAGATGGATGAGAAAAGTAAACATAGAAAAAGACCGAGATGCTACAGACGTAGTAGAAACAAATGACGTACAGGATGTAGTTAATACAGTAGTAAAAGGGAATGGGCGGGTCCTAGTTGCGAACAGTAACTATCGCTGTCTGCTCCCGTACCGTCCGTAGCCAGGACGGTACGGGAGTAAATTGCAAGAGTTACTAGGCAGGTCCTTACTTGCAAGTATTAACCAATCGGCAAAGCTGCGGTGATTTGATATTGTGATGAGCGGCTGCCCAGGCGTCCGCTCTCGGACAGCAGACTCCAGCAGTTCACAGCCCTCGATAGTGGTGTCGTTCAAGTACCCTGAATTCGTGTACATAATCTGCCATATATTCAGTTATCCTCACATATTTAATATAGCCACACATCTTAAAATTATATGTATATACTCCGTCCGTGCGTCCGTGCGTGCGTGCGTCCGTCCGTGCGTCCGTCCGTGCGTCCGTGCTTGCGTGCGTCGTCACTAAACTTAACATCAGAGAAATATGTTATAACTTCTATTTCCTTCATCTAAAATTCTTAATAGTTCACACATGCATTCTTCTAAGGCTCTCCTACCATGCTGCGCCAAATCCATGACCGTCCACCCGCCGTTGATCCCAAGGTCAAGGTCAAATACTCTCTTTACAAAACTTTACATCAGAGAAATATGTTATAATTTCTATTTCCTTACATATTTAGGGGCACATGGGCCCACGCGGGGGGTATTCCGTACGCCTCGCTTACTGACAAATCTAGTTGGTTTTTTTTTCAGCTATTAAATGCATTGTATCATGAAAAAAATAATATATCCTCGTGCAAATAGTCTGAACTACTATCTGTTTCACGAAACCTGCCCAAATGTTATGGCCGTATTAACAATGCAAAAACAATATTTTTTTCGATAATATTAAATGTTATCAAAATTTACGAATGACACTTCTTGTTAGTTCGTGAAATTTGGTCAAATATTGATTTTATTATGAAAAATTAGTTCTCTATGGGAATTTAACATGCGGAAAAAAAGAGGTGGAGAGTCGAAAAACGAACAAAAAATGGAAATTGAATCTGAAACCTAGCTAGATAGCTTGGGAATGATCTAACTAAGAAAACAAAAGTTACATTTTGAAAATCGGTCCACTGTTTCTGAAATTAGAAAAATTTCCCATGTTAAATCCCCATAGACATCTTCACTCTATGGGGATTTAACATGTGGAAATTGTTTTTCCGCAATAAAATCAATATTGGACCAAATTTCACGAAATAACAATAAGGCTCATTCTTAAATTTTGCTATAATTTAATATTATCGAAAAATATATTGTTTTTGCATAGCCGTAAAATTTGGGCAGGTTTCGTGAAACAGACAGTATAGTAGTGCAAATATCCTCGTACCAATTCCGCAAATGGCTGCAGGGGCGGATCTAGAGTGGGGATTCCGGGGTTTCACCCAATTTAAATGCCGTAAAACACAGGAAAGTGCATTTCGAAGAGCTAGAAAATAGGACAACCCCCTAGTTGCGAACGGTAACTCTTGCAATTACTCCCATACCGTCCGTAGCTAGCTACGGACGGTTCGGGAGTAGATTGCAAGAGTTACCTTCGCAACTAGACAACCCCCCGTTCCCCAAATGCTGGATCTGCCCCTGGGCTGAATCCCATGCAATTGTACACAGAGAATATCATTTTGGAAACCTAACTTAAATCCTTGCAAATGCCTGGAAAAATTACATGCATACTGGATCGGCGCAAACATCATAATTTGCTCTCGAATCCGCTGCGGAAAATGAGACATAGTGCTTTCAATGATGTACATGTGTCCGTCCATCTGGTCATGCGTGAGTCCGTCTATCCATGCGTTCATCCGAAATGTGTATTACAGTAGCTTACATTATGTATATCTGCAACTATACGTCGCAATGAATGTCCACAGTCAACACTAAGGACGCGTGGGGCCCCTGATCATCCAATGATTCATGCATAATTGCTTCGTAAATGTGATGGGATACAAGCATAACATACATGTGAACATTCTCTTCCTACTATATCCTACACGAGGCACGGAATTGCCATGTCGGCCATCTTAGTGAGTACAAGCCATCGGCCAGTTTTACCTCTTATTGAGTTTGACACATACCACTAATAATATGACAAACACGTGAATAAATGTTGGTGCCAACATGATGGGAGATATCTGGCAAGGCACGGAAACGGATGTGCTCGGCAGAGCCTCGCCCATCCCGTTTCCTGAGCCTGCCAGATATGTGTTTTCCCATTCACGGCACTAACCTACTATTCTCTATATATGCGTTGTTTTCATCTAAAAAATGTATATACACATCTACTATCTGGAGGGTTGTTGAACTTGTTGTGAGAATTCAGTAAAAAACTGTGAACAGTAAGAACAATAC
>CM055268.1:80298487-80374306 GCA_029237695.1 Conchocele bisecta
ACTTATGAGAGTTGGTGACATAAATGTGTAACAGTCCACTAAATCGCTGTATACAGTGTACATTTTTAAAACTAAAATGTTGGATTAGTGTAATTCACGAGACAGTGTTTGTAATTGGACGTAGTACACGAGTATTTGGAGAATTATGCTATTTACTATAGTGTCAGATGGGGTACACAGTATGGAATTGATGCACGGGTGAGTTAATTGATAATGGTGATGGTGGATTTTCGGGGAGACCTATGGATCACGTATTAAATACATGTGTTGGTCATGAAAAACAACATCGGGCTTCTCCAAAATACATCAGCTCCAAGTTATTTATATTGTAATTATGTAACAGTATAGACTTAAACTTACCTGAGAGAAGGTGTTGTCGTTTGACGGACCTCGGCCTCATTTTACACTCAATTTGATACTAGTATTTCAGACTTTGGCAGTTAAAAAAAAAAAAAAAAAAAAAAAAAAAAAAAAATAATTAAATAAGTGTAACCAAAAGAGAATTAAAATAAGAATATGCCGATGGTCCCTCGAATTACATCACAATCTTCAGGTAAACATGGCGTCTCTCATCAGATAAGCGTACATGCACGTAAACATGTCAATGTTTATGACATCACAGTTTTAGCTGCCGGTGTTCCATGGATTGGCCGTCATGTTCTTCGGTACAGTACAGTAGTGTCCATAACTTGCCAATGTACTATGTGTAAATGCAGAAACAAAACTCGAAAATGTATCAAAGATGTGATAATACAGGGTTGGCGCGAGGATTTTTAAATTAGTAGCCGAAATAAACTGATAGCATAAAAAGAAACAATACTAGTATAGTACTTTACACTTGCTCAATATTTATAAAAACATAGAACTTTTTTTCAAATAATTTTTGAAATTCTTAGTAGCAAAAATATCAATTTCAGAAATATTAGTAGTCAAACGGCTACTGCGGCTCGCAGAAGCACCGACCTCGTTTATATCATAGTTCAAATCAAATACACATGCAAATCCTGAATTGTAGGAATGAATGGCCTTTTTGTGGAATTTATCGGGGTATAAACTTGGAAAAGTCGCGGGAATACTGGACGAAGACCTTTTAAAAAATTACAATTTTCGAAAAAAAAAAAAAAAAATTTTGTTTTTGTTTTTGATTTTTTTTCGAAAATTGTAATTTGTTAAGGCCTCGTCCAGTATTACCGCGACTTTTCCAAGTTTATATCCCCGATAAATTCCACAAAAAGGCCATTCATTCCTTATAATTCCAGCATTTGAAATGAATTCATCAAGAAAATGTGTTTATTTTCCGTTTTAATAAGAATTATTTTAACTGCGCCTCACGGTTACGGAAAGTAGTTCGGCGTGGGAGTTTACTGGGATATAAATTTTGGACAGAGACTTGCTACGCTCCAATCAAATGTTAGGGAATTGTGTAAATATATTTGTGCTGGAATTATACGTATATACACAGGCACTTTGTGGTATGAACGACAAAACGCTCTTTAAATCATACCCACTTTTAATCTGATATTAAATATCTATAAAAGGTAGGACACTCGCCATCTTTTCAACCAACGGAAGTGGCACAAGTGTACCTTGGGCCCGGCTCGCTAATGCAGTAATTGTAACGCGCGAGAAGGCCGGGACCATATGGTCCCGGCCTTCTCGCGCGTTACAATTACTGAATTAGCGAACCGGGTCCAAGGTAAATAATGCACTTCCATTGGTTGAAAAGATGGCATGTGTCCTACGTTCTATATATTTAATATCAGAGTAACATTGGGTATGAGTTGGACATAAAGAGGCTTTTCACGTTCATACCACAATGTGCCTGTGTATATATACCGTCCATTGATTACATATGGCTGTCACTGGAGAAATGTCACTGGTCGCCAAACCCATAAGCCCCATTTCTCTTGTCACAGCCACATAATATGTTATAGTCACGAAATGAAAATCCCGTGCTATGGATAGAAATCGGACAAGCAATCATGCAGATACATGCACACGTGCGCATGCGTCTTGACTTTGCAATTGTACGGAACAAGTCTAACATTTGCATGATTATGATGCATCATGTGGGCTGGCGGAAGGATGTGAAATAGTGTCCTGTGATTATAAACACAGATTAATATATTACAATATATATCTATGTAAGTAAGTAAGTAATTAGTTTATTATAGTGACATGTGTTTAAACGAAACAGGAAATATGTACAATATAATATTGACGAAAACATCCGTGGACCTATCTGTCACTCATCCCTATGGACCTATCTGTCACTTTCATTTTTTAGGTAACAAATGTATGTGTAATTATACAATATATGACTGGAGAAATTAGGCCTTGCAATTTGCGACCAGTGTATTCCCAGATCAGCCTGTACATCCGCGTAGTCTGATCAGGGCAGATACAGTTCGCAATTCAGTCGGCGAAACAACGTCAAGATTCCGCCAAACAGAATAGTCCTCATCAGGTTGCAATAGTGGGAAATGGCGTCGTTACCGGGATCTACCCGTCGGCGCCTCGAGGATCAACGGGATCAACCAGTCAGGTTGGCTGATTCGTCAATCCACGAGGCGCCGACGGGTTTGTTCTGAGTACATAACTATAATTACATTCATTACACTGTATTACATAAGAGTTATGACAGAGTAGGCTTTCCAAATGTGCGTTTGAAGCGTTCTTTGTTTATGCATCAGTCAATGTATTGTCCCCGCCCCCCCCCCCCCCCCCCTCCGGGGGAAATAGCGGGGCTTATATTTTCGTTGCTGTTAAAGCCCGGTGAAGGCCCGCACTGCGGGGCAACATGGTCGGTAAAAGCCCCGGTAAAATGCCCGCACTGCGGGGCCATCTGGTGATTTTAAATGTGAAATATTCTTGCACGAAAATGATGTGTTGTAGAGCAAAATGTCACTTATAAATAGTAGATATCTGGGAACTTTTATTAGTATGGGAAGCCATTATTACAACCAAGCAGCTTTATTCGTTGTAGATGTAATTGGTAGCACATTTGGCCTGCTACTCGTTCTATTTCTAGGGTGGTTGACTTAGTGATAGTTGTTTTTGAAACCGTTACAGTCGATGATCAGCTGGGTAATGACCGATATGTTTAGTTTGTAAAAGTTCGAGTCTCCTAGCACTTTTTGGATTTCTTGACGAAACGCCGGGTAGGTCTGTTTCCGAACTTCGTGTAGTGCTGGGCATCTTAGTAGCAGTGTGACGCATCCTAGCTCCGCTCCAAATGACAGTTAGGACAAGTAGGGTCGACTAAGTACAGGGTAAATATGTGTTTGTTGCTTTGAAATAGGTACGTTCCTGTTAATAGTAGTAACCAAATAAATAGCCGCTAACCTTTGGCACCACCCACGGACTCGGTAGAAGGAAGGTCGGATATGTGTGAATAGTATTAAATAGCGCAAAAGTGGACCCTTGCATGATACAAACTTCTTAACCGTATTAACGCACGGACACACGGACGGTGCAAACACTATATGACACCGGCTCTTCGAGACAGGGTTCATAAAAAGTACACCCCCCCCCCCCTATTAATAGTATAAAATGCAGCACTTTATACTTTTACTTACATGGGGAGGGTGTGTGTGTGAGAAATAGGATTTTTCCAGTGGGGGGGGGGGTCTCGGGATTTTCCAGGGTTGGGTTTGTTGGGTAAAGAATCACTTTCCAGGTGGGGGGGGGGGGGGGAGTCTCGGGGATTTTCCAGGTGTGGTCTCGGGATTTTCCAGGGTTGTTGGGTAAAGAATCACTTTCCAGGTGGGGGTGGGGTCTCGTGATTTTCCAGGGTTGGTCGGGTAATGAATCACTTTCCAGGGGGGGGGGGTTTTTTGTCTCGGGTTTTCCTTCAGTGTGTGTGTGGGGGGGAATGTCTCAGAATTTTCCACGTGTTCGGGGAAGGGGGGGGGGGGCTGGGATAACGGATAACGGCAGTGCAATATAAACACCGAGAATTATTGTATCCCCAGACTACCGTCGGGGGATACTTATGGATTTGACAGCGCGCACGCGTCCGCGTAGACTACTTCTTGGTCCGGAGCATAACTCGAACACCCTTTGGAATATTTTCATGAAACTTCACACATGCATAGACCACGACCCGAAGGTGTGTTGCGCACAAGAATGACAACTCTTGCATAGCTAATTTTTTAGTTATCTCCCTTTTTTGTTTCTCGCACTGATTTCGTGTCCGGAGCATAACTCCACCACCCTTTCGAATATTTTCATGAAACTTCACACATGCATAGACCACGACCCGAAGGTGTGTCGCGCACAAGAATGACAACTCTTGCATAGCTAATTTTTGAGTTATCTCCCTTTTTTGTTTCGCGCACTGATTTCCTGTCCGGAGCATAACTCGACCACCCTTTGGAATATTTTCATGAAACTTCACACATGCATAGACCACGACCCGGAGGTGTGTCGCGCACAAGAATGACAACTCTTGCGTAGCTAATTTTTCAGTTATCTCCCTTTTTTGTTTTGCGCACTCTACAAACTGGACAATAATGCATGAAGACCTGTTTTCTCGTCTGCTCTGTATACCTTTTCTCGTGTGCTCTGTACACCTTACCTGTAGAGAGAACAATAGAAACTGGGAGAACCATGTGCTAAGCATGGGCTAGCATGTGCAGATGTCCACTGCTTGACCACTGCTTGACCACTGCTGACCAGGTAATTTATACAGGTAAATCACTACATTAGGGTACTGTGTTGAAAATATTGTGGCATTATGTGGACCTCTGCAGATATATGTAGATAAATATAGGACTATTAAAAAAAAATCTGGTCTCCAATAGCAAGCATTATTATTTTTAAAAAATTTTTTGTAATTTTTTTTTTTTTTTCTTTCATTATTTTTTTTTTTCATTATTTTTCAATTTGACTGGAAAAAAAATCTGGGCTCCAGTAGCAAGCATTATTATTTTTAAATTTTTTTTTTCCATTTTTTTTTTTTTTTATTTTTTTTTTTCATTTTTTTTTTTAAATTATTTTTCAATTTTTGTCCAGTAGCATAAGGTCGTAAGTGCTATATACAGACTATTCACCTGTGCATGTGCTAGCATGTGCAACTGACCACTGACCACTGACCACTTACAGGTAATTTATACAGGTAAATGATTATATTACATTTCCGTAAACTGTGTTGAAAATATTGTGGCATTATGTGGACCTGTGCAGATATATGTAGATAAATATAGGACTATTAAAAAAAATTCTGGGCTCCAGTAGCGAGCATTATTATTTTTAATTTTTAAACTTTTTTTCCATTTTTTTTTTTTCATTTTTTTTTCAAATTCTTTTTCAATTTTTGTCTAGTAGCATAAGGTCGTAAGTGCTATATACAGACTATTATCATATAATAAAACAATTATTGACTAGTGAGCCATAGAATTTAATCTGATATTCTATGGTTCACTAGTCAATAATTGTATAATATTTCGTTGGGCCAGTGAAAATTGCTTTCGGGCCCAGGCTCGAGGTCAAGGCGGGACAAGGCGAGGCATCTGATTCTGCGGAATTCTTGTTTACTTATCTCCCTTTGTTGTTTCGTGCTCTGATTTTGTATCCAGAGCATAACTCGAACACACATATACGCATTGCTCTAATGGTCCTCTACCGCCCTGTGCCAAATCCACGTTCGTTCTGCCCCCGTCAAGCCCAGGGTCAAGGTCACATACTTAGTGCTTCAAAAACATTAACGCTTGGGTAAATATCTTATACTTTCTGTTTTCTTTCATGGATCATGGATCATCTTCATACTTCATATACGCATTGTTCTAATGGTCCTCTATTGCCCTGTGCCAAATCCACGTTCGTCCTGCCCCACCAATCCCAGGGTCAAGGTCACATACTTGGTGCTTCAAAAACTTTAACGTAAATATCTTATAATTTTTATTTCCATTCACGGATCAACTTCATATTTCATATACGCGTTGCCTAAATGGTCGTCTACCGCCCTGTGCCAAATCCACGTTCGTCCTGCCCCCGCCAAGCCCAGGGTCAAGGTCACATACTTAGTGCTTCAAAAACTTTAACGCTCGGGTAAATATCTTATAATTTCTGTTTTCTTTCATGGATCATCTTCATATTTCATATACCGCATTGCTCTAATGGTCCTCTACCGCCCTGTGCCAAATCCACGTTCGTCCTGCCCCCGCCAATCCAGGGTCAAGGTCACATACTTGGTGCTTCAAAAACTTTAATGCTCAGGTAAATATCTTATAATTTTTCTTTCCATTCACGGATCAACTTCATATTTCATATATGCGTTGCTCTAATGGTCCTCTACCGCCCTGTGCCAAATCCACGTTCGTCCCGCCCCCGCCCAGCCCAGGGTTAACATCATATACTTAGTGCTTCAAAAACTTTAACGCTCAGTAAATATCTTATAATTTCTGTTTTCTTTCACGGATCAGCTTCATATTTCATATATGCATTGCTCTAATGGTCCTCTACCGCCCTGTGCCAAATCCACGTTTGTCCTGCCCCCGCCAAGCCCAGGGTCAAGGTCACATACTTGGTGCTTCAAAAACTTTAACGCTCAGGTAAAAGAAAATTTTGACTTGCAATTTGGCCTCATTTATTTATCAAAGCGATATGTGGGACATCCGTGTTCTATGAACACATTTTCTATTTATTAACTTACACACATGCATAGAAGACGACCCAAAGGTGTGTCGCACGTAAGAATGACAACTCTTGCGTCGTTAATTTCTTAGTTATCTCCCTTTGTTGTTTCGTGCACTGATTTCGTGTCTGGAGCATAACTCGAACACCCTTTGGAATATTTTCATGAAACTTCACACATGCATAGACCACGACCCTAAAGGTGTGTCCCGCAAGAATGACAACTCTTGCATCACTAATTCTTTAGTTATCTCCCTTTGTTTTTCCGTCACTGATTTTGTCTCCGGAGCATAACTCGAACACCCTTTTTTCAAACTACTTGTGTATCTGGGGAGGGGGATACACATGCGCTTGTCGACAAGCGTCCATTTCTAGTTTGAAAACAATTTTGTTTATATTAAACAAAATTTGCCAGTATTAAACAGTCCACAGTGAAAGTAGATCGTATTAAACAGTTTAAACCCATGTCACCCCTCCCACACAACAGTATTCAGGTAAACATACATGTACATATCTTGATAACAGTCTGATAAAACCCCGGTAAAGCCCCGGTAAAGCCCCGGGGTATGTCCCCGCTCAATTTCTTAGCAACAGTTAAAGCCCCGGTAAAGTCCCCGCAGTGCGGGGCATCATGAAAGGTAAAAGCCCCGGGGTATGCCCCGGTAAAGCCCCGCCCCCCCCTCCTCCGGGGGGGAGGGCGGGGATTTACATTGACTGATGCATTACTTTCTGCTTCGTGGAGAGTGACCTAAGAATGTTGTCAATACACTTCATTAGGTAGGTTTATGGTAACAGTTTTGTGTCATATTGTATATATTGTCTCTCAATAACAATATAGCGAAATAGGAAAGTCAACTTTTTTAATTTTAGTGCGTGAAGTGTAAATGCTATTACGCATATTTTTACTGTGTAGCGTGGTGTAGAGATGCAGTGCCTATAAAGCGGAAAACGTGCAACTAACCCCTTTTATACTGTCAAAATACCCACAAAGGAAATCACCGTACTTGTACGTGTACTAACTTCCGGTTGGTGACGTAAATTGTATGTTGGCAACAATGCACCAAAACCACCAAAGCAAACCTAACTGTGTATTAGCAAAATTCTTACGTCATTCTCCAGGAAGTAGAAAGTAAACAAAGAACGCTTCAAACGCAAATTTGGAAAGTTCACATCGTCATAACGCTTATGTAATGCAGTGTAATGCAATGTAATTATAGTTACGTACTCAGAACTACCAACGTGGGTTTCAGGCGTGTTCAACAAAGTGGAGGTGCACAACGTGCGGCGCCTACACAGCCTACTGGATGACCGGTGCAGCACGAAGCCCCTGATCACCGTCTCCAACCACTACAGTATGCTCGACGACAACCTCAACTCATGTACGTTCATCACCCAGTCGTAATTGCATAGCATTAGCTTATCAAATCTCAGCTCTACGGATGTGTTTTACTATTTCATCTGTCTTTTAATATTTTCTGTATCCGTGGGAAAATATATGTATAAAAGACAGATGAAATAATAAAACACATCCGTAGAGCTGAGATTTTCTAAGCTAACATAGCATTGCCGATTTCGCAGTGAAATAACACGGTTTATTGCATAAACTCGGCACTCGCAGTTTAACCCTTTGACCCCTAAGTAACTGAATGGGCTGCGATATGTTAATTTTGCAACCAATCCAATCATCGCAAAATGATTTTCAGACTATTCCATTTATAAAAAGGGGGTATTTGTTGTTCTCAAACATATGAAAATTACTTTCAAACAGTGCAGATCCTGTTGAGACGGCTCGTTACGAGCCGGCTCATCTGGAGCTGCACTGTTTGCATAAACCGCTATAGCGGGCTTTCGGGTTCAAAGGGTTAATAAAACTAATATTACACTCGTGTAATAATTACAGAAAACATGTTTGGTGACCAGTACAACTGCTTATACAATGATGTGCTTCTGCAATAAATAGAATCTAGCATTTGTGTTGATTTACTATGGTATTTATTAAACTCGTTGACGGATTTCATAAGAAACTCGGCATAGCCTCGTTTCTTATGAAACAAGTAAACTCGTTTAATAACTATTATATCAAATCATCAGTCATGCGAGGTCCTATATGTCTTAGAATTATAAGGCAGTACATTTGGCAATTAAACACAAACATAGAATTAAATGTTAGTACTATTTCCTCAATAACAAAAACGTCACCCTCCCCCAATTTGTTGATGAGATTCCACCAAATATTATATTAAATATAAACAATTTTACTATGAGAATTTAACATGGGGGGCTAAACATAGAATATTTGCTTTAAATAATTTTGGAATATGTTGGATCGATTTTCAAAAATTAGCTTCTGTTTTCTAGCCAGGTTTCGTAATTAATTTCCCAACTTTTCGTTTTTCGACTCTCACTGTCACTCTCCACCTCATTTTAGGCAAATATATTTTTCGCAGTAAAATCTGTATTTGATGGAATTTCATCAACTATTTGTTGTGGGGGAGGGTGACAGTTTTATTATTGATGAAAATTAAAAGTACTTCCATTTAAACGTTTCTTTTTAGATTTAATGAGGTTAATACTCAAAAGTTCGTCGGCAGAAAAACGTGGAACAGACAGTACTCGTTGACTAGTGTTATAAATCATCACTCATGTAGTATCAGCTATTTGTGAAACGTGTTAACTGTATGCATTAAAAATAGAGAATAGTAGGTTAGTGCCGTGAATGGGAAAACATATCTGGCAAGGCTCAAGAATTTCTTTATTTCTCATCAGAAGTATATGTAGTGACCACCATTTGAACCGTCTCGCCGAGACGGTTCAAATGAGTGGTCACAACATATACTTTGGTTCAGAAATAAGGAAAATAGATAGAGAATAGTAGGTTAGTGCCGTGAATGGGAAAAAATATCTGGCAAGGCTCAGGAAACGGGATGGGCGAGGCTATGCCGAGCACATCCCGTTTCCGTGCCGCGTCAGATATTTTTTCCCATTCACGGCACTAACCTACTATTCTATTTATCCCATCAACACCTACAAATGGCTGTAAAATGCAAAAATAGTATTGACTGGATATCAAAAATGTTTCACGGCACATACGGACTGTGTTGATGGGATAATCTAGGCATATCCTCTTTTTATGAAATCAGTTTAACCCATTCCTTTTCGGGTATGACATTTATTTAATATTTTAATTTTAATTTTTTGTTATTTCCCAATGAAAGTATATGCTGTGACCACCCATTTGAACGTCTCGACGAGACGGTTGAAATGGTGGTCGCGACATATTATTTTGGGCCCAGTTGCTCAAAGCCTCTGTTAGCTTAACAGACTGTTAAATCTTTAGCAATGTTAAGGATGTAACAGTCTGTTAAGCTAACAGAGGTTTTGAGCAACTGGGTCCAGAGCGAACAGAACGAACATATCTATGATTGGCATGGAGTCAGCCAGCTTTCTGGATTTAGCCCCTTTCTTCCACTGACCTCGTCATTTTACAGATATATGTGTCTGGGATAAGTGACCTGAGTCTGTCATGATGTTAGCCCCTTTATTCCACTGACCCACACCAGAGCCCCTTTATTCCACTGACCCACAGGGCTCCAGAGCCCCTTTATTCCACTGACCCACAGGGCTCCAGAGCCCCTTTATTCCACTGACCCACAGCTGGAGCCCCTTTATTCCACTGACCCACAGGGCTCCAGAGCCCCTTTATTCCACAGAGCCCCTTTATTCCACTGACCCACAGGGCTCCAGAGCCCCTTTATTCCACTGACCCACAGGGCTCCAGAGCCACTTTATTCCACTGACCCACAGGGCTCCAGAGCCCCTTTATTCCACTGACCCACAGGGCTCCAGATAAGGAATTAGTAATTGAGTATTGTCACTCCATCATTTCTGAAGCAATTGGGTATTTAAAATTTTGTATTGTGTAAAATAGAATCACACTACTGTTTACACATCAGCAGACCACACTTATTCAATAGTTTGCTTCTAAATGAAAACACATCTTGGTATTTCAAGAGAGACAATTCCTTGGAGACAATTCTAATGAAATACCAAGATGTATTTTCATGGAAAAATAAGAAAATGTGCTATATTTGTGGCATTGTTTATTGTTTTTTGTAGCATGATAAAGATACCACAAATGTTTCATTGCTTTTAGATACTCACTACTTCAGATTTCAAATGGGGATTTGGCAATTTTAATTGGGTATTTACGCAAATATGCACCTTATCCGGAGTGCTGGACCCATATGTATCGGATGTGTCCTAGGGGATATGGCATTGGCTTTTAAAGATACATGCCCACTCAGTAGGCATAACATGTTCTATATACATAAGTGTATAATTGTGTCACTATTCCACCAGTTCTAAAAATTACAAGTGTCCGCTATACAGATATAATCGTTTAGTAAATTTTAATTTTACTGATAGTGACGCGCGTTGGTATCGGGCTATTTTCATATGCAAATAAGGCATGTTATATTTTAGTTATTTATACTAATTAAATGCGTCACCTGAACAAATAATATTATAGACAGGTTATAAAGTATGATCATTGCACATGAAAAACATAAATACAGACTACATAGTAATGTCCGTTAACATTTTAAGGAAACACGGTTATCGCCCCTGGTATCAGTGTGGAAATGTTACGTCTGATATAAAATGTATAATAATGTGAATCAATGCGTCGGCTAATCGTGAATGAATGTTTATTTTTCTAGAAAATGTCTCAGATGATTGCTCCGATATAACGAACATTGTGTGCCTACTGAGTGAGCATGTACGTTTAATACCGGAGGTTGTGAGTTCGATCCGCACCCTAGGAATGCAAAAATACTAACATAGTATTTCCATCCCACTGGTCTGTCGGATGAGACTTTAAACTGTGGTCCCGTGTCGATATGTGGTTGTGCCACATATCACCTTAGCAGTTGGTGGGACGTTAAAACCACATGCTTGACTTTTTCCACTGACCCATTCGATTTATAGACAACGTATTCCTTTGAAAGGCCGCTATAGCGGTTTATGCAAACAGTACAGATCCAGATGAGCCGGCTCGTAACGAGCCGGCTCATCAGGATGTGCACTTTTTGAAAGTAAGTTTCATATTTTTGAGAACAAACACACTCCCTTTTCATAAATGGACGAATCTGAAAATCATTTTGTGACCATTGGATTGGTCGGAACATTAGCATATCACAGTCCATTCCAGTTCCTTAGGGTTGAAAGGGTTAAACTTTGCAAATGTGCTAGTCTGAACATCATCTTTTGACGATTGGATTGTTTGCAAAATTAACATATCAAAATCCAATCGAGCTACTTGGGGGTGAAAGGGTTAAACATGTGTCAGTACAATTATGGGGCTAACTCCCTCATGTAGTTAACCCCCTCCTTCCATCGACACCTTCAATTGACAGACATGTGTGGCTGGAGACACGTTTTGAGCCGGGACACAATGCGGTGGGTACCGGGAGCCAAGAATGTCTGCTTCCGGAACTATCGGCATTCCCTGTTCTTCCAACTGGGCAAGGTCGTTCCCGTCGTCAGGGGTGAGTTTAGTTGCGAACGGTAACTATTGCAATCTACTATCGTACTGTCCGTAGGCAGAGTTACGATTCCACTCATATGATTCCTCTGCAGAATAGCGAATCAGATCTGATTCTCAGTTAGGGGTGAAAGGGTTAATACAAATTAGACCTTCTACAATGGTAAAAAGTGTTTCAGAATAATTGGTTTGTATTACTTTTATAATACTAATATCAGATCGTAAATATCTCAAAATATGTCACAATTAACTGTTAATAAATCAGATCTGATTCACTATTCTTCAGAAGAATCCTATGAGTGGAATCGTAACTCTGGCTACGCACGGTACTGGAGTAGATTGCAAGAGTTACGGGTGGGCAGTGTACGTCACGGCCACGTGTCCGTTTGTATGGTGATATGTTTCTGCCATGCATATAACATGATGACGCGACCGCTAATTTGTATTAACCCTTTCACCCCTAACTGGAATGGATCTTGATATGTTAATTTTGTAACCAATCCAACAGTTACAGAATGTTTTTCAAACTATCCATTTATGCAAAGGGTGTACATGTAGATATGAAAATTACTTTAAAAAAGTGTAGACGGTTCTTTACGAGCCTGCTCATCTGGATCTGCACTGTTTGCATAAATCGCTATAGCGGGCTATCGGGTTCAAAGGGTTAATATACCTTATACGTCGTCTTAAGTTTGCTGTACCATTCGTGTGGCCCCATGTAAAGTCTATGAAAACCTACTAATAAAACAATAGCAAGCAACAGTTATATCACGGTTCATCCGCATGTACGAGGAGATAATCCGCGAACACTTATAATTCTTTATTGTCATCCATATTTTAATTCTATTAGCCCAGCCATGCGGCCCACATGCCCAATATCAAAGTCAAATGACTTTAACATCTGCGTTAAAGCTTTTATATATCTTATATCTCCACAACCCTTAAATTCAAACTTCAAATAAATACACGCTGAGACCATCAAATGCCTCGACGGGCTCTACATGCGGACCGCGGCCATCTGGTCAATACATGTAATACGTAATGCGTTTCAGCAAATATACCACAGTTGGAGTCCGAATTTAAATGCCGTAAAACACATGAAAGTAGATTGCAAGAGTTACTATCGCAACTAGACAACCCCATCCGTTCCCCAAATGCTACATCCGTCCCTGTACCATGGTTAGAAGTGAGCAGGTGCGGAATGATAGTTTTGCGCATTTTATCAATATAGCAGTAAAGACAGCTGTATGTTGGGACGAGTATTGTTAACGCGGTGATATTGCACGTGTCCGTATACCAAATGTGGTCTTGTTTGTTTTCAGTCACGTTATAATGTATACACCAATGAGGTGACGCTACGTTTTCTGACGTGTTACTGGTCAGCAGAAAGAAAATTCAGTTTCTAGTGGTCACTCAGAAGATACACACCCAAGCTTTCCGTAATGCAAATGATTTCATAAAATAGTACAGTGAAACCTCTCTAAACCGGACACCCTGGGGTATCCCCAGGGTGTCCGGTTTAGAGAGGTTTCCCTGTAAATCAGGCATTTAATCATTCTGAGACATAGTTGTGTGCTATGCGATCACAAACAGGCATTATCACGTGAGAAATATGACCAAGCAACAAGTCAAAGTATGATCACAAATGTTTTCTTAGTGTCCGGTTTAGAGGGGTTTCATTGTATTTATATCATGAGTGGATATTTGCTCAGTAGTTATGGACATGTTGATAAACGTAAAGATACGTATATGATTCAAGTCAGATCAGATTGATATGATATATGTCAGTCAAATGATCATGTAGAACCACCAGGATCATCGGAGATATTGAATGGATTAGCCTTTGGTGTTATGTTTCCTGTAAAGCCGGTTTTCCCTAAGCGTCATGTAATATTGAGGATGAGCACATATAGACAATTCAGGCATACATTTTGGAGCAACTGCTTTATATTACTCGAGGTGCATGATCACGTGGTTATAACAACAACAACAGTGGCTGAAAGTGTTGAAATCTGGAAAGTATTATTTGATATTTTCCGTAATATGAAACTGATTTTGATGAAACATGGCGCAGCAAATGCGTTTTCGTCAGCTGCATTTGGTCGTCCATGGAGTTCGGCACAGACTTATGTCGTTTTTGCGAAGAATCCCGGAAATCGATTCTTCGCAAAAACGACAGAAGTTTGGGCGAAAGTACAGAGACCACCAAATGCAGCTTAACAAGATGCGTTTGATGCGCCATATTTCATCAAAATCCGTTGCGTAATAAGGACAATATAAAATAATAGGTACTTTGAAACGGATGGATTCTGGAAGTTTCAGTACTTGTTGTTGTTGTTAGTACCACGTGATCATACACCTTGTTACTGGCACATCACTTGTTGCTTTGTTTGTCAGATATTTGTATGTGATATTGCTCCAAATAAACGCCAGCGTCCATGATAATTATAACTTAGAACCCCTTTTAATAGGTCATTGTCTACTGTCTGTTCCACGTTTTGCTGCCGACAAACTTTTGGCTATTAAACACATTAAATCCAAAAAATATTTAAATGCAACTACTTTTGCATCAATGATAATAGTCACCCTCCCCAAATTATTTTATTTGATGAAATTCTTTCAAATATTGATTTTATTGCCAAAAAAAATATTTTCCTGGGAATTTAACATGAGGGCTAAAATTTGATTTTTTTAAATAATTTGTTTTGTTTTTTTGACTCCTCCCATGCCTCCCCCGCTATTTCCCCCCTCATGTTAAATTCCCATATGAAAATGTTGTTTTCCCTATGAAATCAATATTTGATGGATTGAATGTGTTTAATAGCCAAATGTTCGTCGGCAGGAAAACGTGGAACAGGCATTAGGTACTACGTCCTGCGTGGCAGTCGAAAACTTCGGCTTGGTACAAATGTTCATAATGGTATGCGTGTATTCACAGGTGATGGCGTGTACCAGCAAAGCATGAACTTCTGTGTAGATGAACTCAACAAGGGAAAATGGGTCCACATATACCCGGAGGGAAAAGTCAACGTCACCAAGAAATTCATGCGCCTTAAATGGGGTAACTTTACACGACTAGCTACGTTCATCTTGTCCACGGTTGTAATTGAAAAACTGCGCGAGTGTCTATGCGGCATTTGAAAATGAAATCAACTGAATTGATTGGATGAGACAATCCAGTCAAAATCATTCTAACTGCATGATTTAGGGCAAACGTGAATGGGTTTAACGTCTCAGCAGCAGCTAATGTTATAGGGAGACGGGATCATGTTAACCCTTTCAACACCACATGCCTGTATAGTGGTATTGTCAAATAGTGTTGATCCAGATGAGCCGGCTCGTGACGAGCCGTCTCATCAGGATCTGCACTTTTTGCAAATCATTTTCATATTTTTAGAACAAAAACATCCCCTTTTCATCAATGGACTAGTCTGAAAATCATTTTGTGCCGATTGGATTGGTTGCAAACTTAATGTATCAAAATCCATTCCAGTTACTTCAGGGGTGAAAGGGTTAAAGTACCACCCGAAAGTCTAGTGGGATGGACCTACTGATATGCGTCATACCTACTAGTAGGCAGGGGATTGAAACCACGGCCTACGGATTTGAAGTCCATTGTTCTACCATTAGACTATTGATCAGACCATCCCTGCGCGATATTATAATACATGTTTAGACATTCGAATGGGTCAGTGGAGCAAGGGGGCTAACTCCATGAAGGAGTTAGCCCCCTTGATTCAATGGCCCCTTCAATGATTGACCATGTATGTTGGCAAATGACCACAGCTGCTAGTGGACATCTGTGTTCATGTATCACGTTTGTTACATTGCAATCCCCTCGCCGATAGGCAATGAGTGGATATAGCGTTAGTCCTTGTACGTACGTGCGTACATACGTACGGACGTGCGTACATACGTACGGACGTTAGTAACACCTTTCATTTATCAATAACTCATGAACCACTTCACCGATTTTGATAATATTTGTGGGCACACTGTGTGTTTAGGGATGGTGCTTTGTTTTGCATACGACCCACGTCTGATGACCCAATGTCAAGGTCAAAGTCACAAGACGTATGTTCACCTTGTTTGTAAGGCACAAATGTTAAAGGTTTGTTTGTTTTTTTGTATTATCGAGGCTATCAGTGAGGGGATTAGCTTAGTGATAACGATGCACTTCACTTATTACATTTAGCAAGTATCTCCCAGTAGCGGATTTTACCAATATTCTCAAGTACAGTAATCCAGCTAAGTCGCCGTTGAGGGAGTAATTGTCAACGTATTTGGAATGTGTGTCCTTCCGTGTGTCCGTCCGTGTATGCGTGTCCGTGAGTGTATGCGTGTCCGTGAGTTCGATTAAGAAGTTTACCGGTGTTTGTCCAATCTGCAACCGGCGGTATTTTTGTGCCGACAGTCCACATTTTCTTGTTAATTAATGAAACAACGTGCTTTTCATCAAAAGAAAGGCTGTGAAAATGTCATCAATACACTCACATAACGTCCATTCCAGTACCAATAACTACTTACCCCCTCAAAGTGCACTTAGCTGGAGTTGTGAACCTATAATGGTGGTAGTAAAACCCGCTACATAGTGTGTAGTCGCGGTCAGTAACTCAGCAAAACTCCCACTACAGCTCATATATATCTCGCCACGGAAAATACGAATTAAATTGTAAAATTTCAGGTGTGGGACGACTTATAGCTGACTGCAAAGTGCCGCCCATAGTTCTACCATACTGGCATTTAGGTGGGTACCTGGTGTTCTTATAACGGATAGTATTATGTGATCCTTGAAAAAAACACAATGTATATGCAAGCCGCAGTTTAGATGATGTCACAGATATTAGTATATCATAATTTATCCCGTCAACACAGTGCGTATGTGCCGTGAAACACGGTGTCGTGAAACATTTTTGATATCCTGTCGATACGACCTAATCACTGCGTATAAATATGTGCGGTAGCTGGGGTTATATTTTTGCATTTTACAGCCATTTGTAGGCGTTGACGGGATAAATAGAATAATAGGTTAGTGCTGTGAATGGGAAAAAATATCTGGCGCGGCACGGAAACAGGACGTGCTCGGCAGAGCCTTGCCCATCCCGTTTCCTGAGCCTTGCCAGGTATGTTTTTTCCATTCACGGCACTAACCTACTATTCTTTATTTATTGAATATCAATTTACATCAATTTAGATAGTTAAACAGTGTGAAGATGATTGGAACGAAAGATACTATCGTATTGATAGTTGCGAACTCTTGCAATCTACTCCCGTACCGTCCGTAGTTGCGAACAGTTACTCTTGCAATATACTCCCGGGAATCGATTTCAAGAGTTACTTTTCGCAACTTTCGTATACAGTGTCTTTGTATGTGGTTATCACTTCAGTGGCTAATAATGATCTACATAAACAGGCTATCCGTTTTAGAGAGTTTTCACTTTTATAAACGACAATTACGATATTTTGGGGCTCATTTGTTATGATTTGTACGTGTACTTTCAGGAATGGATGACGTCATGCCGAATATGAAACCGTATATTCCACAAATAGGAAAGGTAATACAATATGTCTACATGTACATGTATATCTATCGTAGAAAGTTAAAGGTACATGCCCACTCAGTAGGCACAAAATGTTCTTTATATCAAAGACATCATCTGATACATTTTCTGGCAAAATAAACATTCATTCACCATTACCCCGCATATTGATTGGCATTATTATACATTTTATATCAGACATAAGTCTCCACATTGCTATCAGGGGCGATAACCGTGTTTCCTTCAAATGTTAACGGAATTACTGTTTACTCTCTGTATTTAGTTTTTGATGTCCAATGATCTTACTTTATAATCTGTCGAAAATATTATTTTTTCAGGTGACACTATTTCACCAGTTCTAAAGATTACACGAGTGCTCGCTATACAGATATATTCATTTAGTAATATGTATTTTACTGATAGTGACTCGCGGTGATATCAGGCTATTTTCATATGTAAATGAGGCATAATATTTTTTAATGATTTATACTAATTAAATGCGTCACCTTAAAGTGCACATTTAGGTGGCCGGATTAGCTCAGTAGGTAGAGCGTCGGACTGCGGATCGGGAGACCCCGGGTTCGATTCCACCTCTGCCACTGCTAATGGTCGATTCGGCGTGCTAATGGTCTACGGCAAGACAATTTGTGCTACCCTAGTCCTATCGGATGGGGACCTAACTGGTCGGTCCCGACATGCAAGGTCATCGAGCCAGTACCGTCGTTAAATCAAAGCAGTTATAGTTAGTGCACATTGAAAATAAATACAGAGAGTAAATAGTAATGTCCGTTAACATTTTAAGGAAACACGGTTAGCGCCTCTGCATGATATCAGTGTGGAAATTTACGGCTGATATAAACTGTATGATAATGCCAATCAATACGTGGGGTAATGGTGAATTAATATTTATTTTGCCAGAAAATATATGTCTCAGATGATGTCTCAGATGATGTACCAATGTGAATAGATATAAATTGTCGCACCTGTTTAATTATCAACTTCAATATGTGCTGGGGAAACTTTCCTATAACGAGTGTGTGTTTAACATACGGACACTTAATGGCGGTCATATATAATTATTGGTGGTATTACCTGATAGCCACATCGATTAACTGGACGCTTTCTGTCATTCTCGCATTCATGCAAATGAATAGCCTAAAGGTACCTTTGTAACCTTACGTAATTGTATATGTATACGGGTCCCGTCATCCACGACAGATAACAGTTACTGTACAACGAAGAGTTCGCCAGAGTGGACGGATACACGCCTTCCTTAGTTCATATAGTATTATATGTGGTGTATGTGTAACATAGTTGCACTGTGGAATGACTTATTACAATACAATCTCTCGAAGCAGTACCAAGGTGTATGATCACGTGGTACTAACAACAACAACAAGTACCGATTCAAAGTACGTATTATTTTATAGTGTCCTTATTACGTAACGGATTTTGATGAAATATGGCGCATCAAACGTGTCTTGTTAAGCTGCATTTGGTGGTATTTTCGCCCAAACTTCTGTCGTTTTTGCGAAGAATCGAGTTCCGTGACATAAGTATGTGCCAAACTCCATAGACCACATGCAGCTCGTGAAGACGCATTTGCTGCGCCATATTTCATCAAAATCCGTTGCATATTAAGGAAAATATCAAATAATACTTACTTTGTGTGGGCGACATTGTTGTTGTTGTAACCACGTGATCATGCACCTTGAGTACGCGATTGTGTCATTATAACTACTACAACACTACAAACCCTGATCGGACTGCGCCGACGCGCAGGTTTATCGTCGGCGAAGTCCAATCGGGGTTTGCAATAGATGCAAATAACAAATATTTCATAAAGTTACAGTGACGGTGGCATAAATTATTCGGAAACTTCCACATATTTAGTTGCGAACAGTAACTCTTACAATATACTCCCGTACCGTCCGTAGCCTACGGACGATACAGGAGTATATTGCAAGAGTTACTGTTAGCAACTACTGCAGATTGTACAGTGAGGTCAGCGTGTAAGTGCACACACGAACGAACACGACAGGTTGGTTCCAACCTGTCGTGTTCGTTCGTGTGTGCACTTACACGCTGACCCCACTGTAAACGTGAGCGTGTTGCTGTTGTTACAGAACGTAACTGTCGTAGTCGGGGAGCCGATGGATTTTGAAACGATTATGGAACAGATACGGAAACAAGACATGAGCGACGTAAGTTATTTTGCTTTAACCCTTTCAGCACCAAGTAACTTAATGGGCTGTTCCATGCCACTGTTTCATGCTATTTCATTGGTCCATTCAAATTTTCAGGCTATTCCATTCTTCAGAAAGAGTAATTTTTTTCAAATTTGATAACTATTAACAAAGAGTGGAGACCCTGATGAGACGGCTCGTTACGAGCCGGCTCATCTGGATCTGCACTGTTTGCAAACATTGTCTCTATAGAGGTCTGTGGTGTTGAAAGGGTTAAGCAATATTTTCCTTTCATTATTTTTACATATACATGTATGCATACACTTAGATAGTGAATTTGAAAACAATGTATGCATGTTGTTTGAATTATTCTACTGTACATCACACATGGCAGTATGGTTAAGAAACAATGAAAGCTATTGTCTAAGGCATGTATGCGCCCCATTGAATGTCTAATTCCCGACTCTCGGGGACAAGATATATGTGTATAATTCATGTTGGTTAAAGCAGAGATTTTAGTGATATGATGGTATATAGAGAATAGTAGGTTAGTGCCGTGAATGGTAACACAATAGCTGGCAAGGTTTAGGAAACGGGATGGGCGAGGCTCTGCCGAGCACATCCCGTTTCCGTGCCGCGCCAGATATTATTTCCCATTAACGGCACTAACCTACTATTCTATTTATCTCGTCAACACCTACTGTGCTACAAAGCCATCGCACATATTTATACGCAGTGATTAGGTCGTATTGACAGGATATCAAAATTGTTTGACGGCACCGTGTTTCACGGCACATATGCATTGTGTTGACGGGATAAAATACACTTATGTATGCGTAGACATGTACAACATAAAAAAGATGTTCTCATAATATTAGTAGGATAGGTTACATGATAAAATAGAAAAAAAGCAGAAGTTAACACAATTACAACTACTATAATTGTGATAAATTATGTCATGGTACGTATCTCACTATGGTGGAGGAAGTGTGTCTCTGTGCCTCGTTAGCCAGTTGGTAGAGCCATGGTACACGGTAACCAAGAGGTCCCGGGTTCGATCCCCGGGTCGGAACACATTTGTCTCACCCTGTGGAATTTCGCGAACAACGAGGGACCGTGAATGATAAATACTGGCCAAAATTTACCGTAAATATGGAATTCATAGACAAATATAAAAAGGTAATCGGAGACGAATTTCAATTTGTCGGGGGTGCAGGGCTCCAGATAAGGAATTAGTATTTTCACTCCATCATATGTGAAGCAATTGAGTGTTTCAAAATTTGAATTGGGTAACATAAAATCACACTACTGTTTACACATCAACAGACAGCAAGTATTGAATAGTTTGCTTCGAAATGAAAACATGTCTTGGCATTTCATTAGAATTGTCTCCTTGGAGACAATTCTAATGAAATACCAAGATGTGTTTTCATGGAAAATATACTATATTTGTGATCTGTTTATTGTTTTCTGTAGCATGATAAAGGTTACACAAATTTGTTAGTGCTTTTTGATACTCGCTACTTCTGATTTCAATTGGGTTTTTGGCAATTTTAATTGGGTATTTACGCAAATACGCAGCTTATCTGGATCGCTGGGGTTGTATGTCGCAGTACGTACAGTATATCCTCTCTAAACCGCACACACAGGCAGTCACTGTGTCCTTAATTTACTGATGTCATTGTCATCTATCTCTGATAATAACGCTCTATCAAGTTCGCAACGCATTTCCACATGCTTTGACATATTCATGCGTCTGATTTACAGTGTAACATCTCTAAACCGGACGCCCTGGGGCTTCCCATTATGGGGAGGAATTGTGCCCGGTTGTCTCAATCGCTTACAGCGATGGAACTGTAAAACCAGAGGTCACGGGTTCGATTCCGGGCCGATGCGTATGTTTCTCACCCCGTTACACATTTATGATTTGTTCTTAAGAACAAGTGCTATTTTTCATGAAATTTATTTACAGAAACTGTGATATTTTCTGTAAATAACGTCGGAAGATGACGAAATTCTCATAGCAAATGCGGATCCTATTCCGCATTTTTTATGCCCTATCTTGTCAACTTTCGACGTCATTGACGTAAAATATCGTAAATTTTGTAAATAGTCATGAAAACTCGCACATATTCGCAGGTGCAGAATCACATGGCGTGTCGCATACTTGTGTTTACTGTCTTGTGTACATATCTAAACTAGGACTGTACACCATCCTATCATCGAGCCGACCGCCGGTATATTTCCATTGTCACATATTCTATTCTGATTTTGGGATTCCCCCCACGCACATACACACACGCACGCACACACACCCCAATGCAGCAGTTAAATACTGGATCGAACCCGTTGGTATGGCATTACTATAGGAATGAATGGCCTTTTTGTGGAATGTATCGGGGTATAAACATGGAAAAGTCGCGGGAATACTGGAAGAAGGCCGGAAGGCCTCGTCCAGTATTCCCGCGACTTTTCCAAGTTTATATCCCCGATAAATTACACAAGAATGCCATTCATTCCTTACAATTCCAGCATTTGAAATAAATTCATCAACAAAATGTGTTTATTTTAAGAATTATTTTAACTGCGACTCACGGTTACGGAGAGTAGTTCGGCGTGGGAGTTTACTGGGATATAAATTTTGGACAGATACTTGCTACGGGCCAATCAAATGTTAGGGAATTGTGTAAATATTTTTGTGCTGGAATTATATTACCTTAGCTGTTGATACTTATGATAGGACTTTAAACACAAATCAATCAATCAATCAATCGCATATACTTCTGTCATACAGAAAGAAGTCAGAAAGTGCATAACGGATAGACTTGAGGAAGAATTTTGGAGGCTGAAGCAGGTGACAGAGGCTATACACTATGGACAAACAACAGTGGAAGATGCCAGATTGAGAGGTTAGTTGCCGTCGTCGTGGTAGACTGAATCCTGACTTACGCATACTTGAATGTGAAATACGCAAGTGAATACCTAAGCATGTTCACTAGAACTGAACAAGGACCATGCGTATTGATAGAAGAAAAATGAACATCCATTGGATAAGAATAACACATTGTCAATTGGTCATTGTGAATGTATTTGTCATCGTCTTAGTGAGAGAACACATACATTGCTGATGCAATATGTAACGCTCAAGTGTACGAGTGAACACACACATTTAGTATAGAAAATGTGTTACTCAAATGATAGGAGAAGCCCAAGTATATATATGCTATATGTGAACGAGGGAATGCAATCATTGTTTATGCAGAATACAAACCTCCCGTGAAGGTACGCATGTGATACTCGCAGAATATAATGCGTAAGTGAACAGGGGCGCATCCAGGATTTAGATCTAGAGGGGGCGTGAATTCTCAATTGTAATGAAACATGCATTGTCGTCAAAATCCTAGTTGCGAACAGTAACTCTTGAAATCTACATCTGTAGTAGATTGCAAGAGTTTGTGTTCGCAACTACAACTTTCTTAAGAGGCAAACTATTTTCTATGCATTTTAAAGGTAACAAAAGCCCTTTGCACGTAATGTGCACGATATGTGCACTAGTCGTGCAGTAAAGGTAAAATCACCGTGCACTAACCGGAGACAATAAAGTGTGATGTATACAGACATCATGATTGTGTACTTGACGAAACCAGCGCCACAAGACGGTAGTATTACAGTATTACGCCGATAGTCATTGCAGACGGGACGGAGTTGGAAGTTGCGTTGATGACCGAAGAAGCACGACCGTCACCGGTGATTATTTAGTCTGATTTAGTTGCCATTGTATTATATTTGTTGTTGTGCCTATGTAAATGGAGTTTATGGGTTTTCGACCAGTGTCGATCAAGATCAGCCTGTGCATTCGCACTGTCGGATGAGGATCTGCACTATTCGCAATTCCATCAGGAAACACCCGTCACCATACACACATAGCTAATGAATGACTGAGGAGAACGATTTCCTGTAGTTCCCAGTTACTTGTTACGTTTTATATCCACGGCATACATGGTATGCCGATGACCATCTGTGGCAGTGACTGGAGAAATGGGGCATATGGGTTTTGCGACCAGTGAATATCCAAATGAGCCTGTGCATCCGCACACTCTGATCAGGATACGCTCTGTCTGGCGTTCCATCAATGAAACAGGCGTCATACTTCTGTGACAAGCAATATAAATCGTTATAAGCCTACATGAGTGTGTTATTTGATCTGGAGTTACACCGGTCAGAATTCCATAAGCTCCATTTCTCCAGTCTCAGCCACATAATTATTATAGTGTTCGCCTTTCCGTCCGGTCGCCTGTGACGGCATACATAGTATACCGATGAACACATAGTGTTCACCTTTCCGTTCGGTCGTCTATCCGTCCGTTCATCCGTTCGCACACACCTGCCTGCACTTACGTAGTTTGGTGAATGTGTGTTTTCTTTTATCATATGTGTCGTATGTCACATTAACATTAACATGAATATCCTATGCATTGTATAAACATCTGTAAGCGAGCTGTAGTACGTATAACAGTTCAATGCTGACCATGCTCTCGCCGAGAAACCGAAAAGCAAATCACTAAGTGACTAGAAGCGGAGAATGTAACTGACTATCTGACTGTTTAACTCCTTGATTCCACGACATTTTCCTATTTATGCAAACATGGGATGACGAATTGCAGTAACTGCGAATCATTTCATACATAGTCCATGCAACCTTCAGTAGCCTATTCACCAACATTGCAAAGCATACTTATCTAGCAAAGTATACTTTGAGGGAGAAATTTTAATTTTTTTAAAAATTTATTAATTTTTATTATACTGAATTTATTACATTATCACAGCCATTTAATGGCTGTGATAATGTAATAAATTCAGTATAATAATTCTGCATACTTTTAATCATGAAATATATGCATTTGTTAGTTCTATATGAAATAATGGATTTCAGGAAAAATAAATGATTACTCCCTCAAAGTATACTTTGCTAGTAAAGTATACTTTGCAATGTTGATGAAATAGGCTACACTGTAGCCTATTTCACCAACATTGCAAAGCATACTTATCTAGCAAAGTATACTTTGAGGGAGACATTATCAATTTAAGGATAAATTTATTAATTAGTATTATACTGAATGTATTACATTATCACAGCCATTATACACTGTGTGTGCTGTATGAATAATTAATCAACTAAAACATATACAGAAAACCCTATGAATCATTACGCAGCACTGTGCAAACAATGTGTCATTGGGTCAATTATGATACAAGGTTCATGTACATAATGTCATTTGAATGAATAATACATGTTTATATACAAGTATAACAATACAATGAACACTTGAAAGAAAGTCCTTCTATCAACGTTACCATGGAATGAAAGTAAGATGCACAAAAGGTACATTTTTGTCGAAAATGTGTATGCAATTTTATGCCCGCCGGCACCGAATGGTGAAGGTGCATGTAGTGTTACCGGCGTCCGTACGTCCCGAAACCTTAACAGTCGGGTAAATGTCTTATAATGTCTGTTTCCTTGCATGAATCTGTTTGATATTCCACACACCCATTGCTCGGATGGTCTGCTTTCATGCTGTGACAAATCCACGCTTCTCTGGCCCTCTGTGTTTTCATATGTGCCTCGTTTTCTTTGGCTGCCAGCGGAGGCATTCGTGTGCTGACAGTGCACATTCCTTAATCCTAGTTAGATTCTAAACAAAAACAAATCTGGTGAATAAATTTTTAAATAGTTAGACCGAAAATGAAATAAAATTATCATACAGAAAAGATATTCATTTGTGTCGCGCCTGCTTTAGCAGAGGCGCGACTATAGTCGGCGCGACTATAGTCGGCGCTTTTTCCGTCGTCGTCGTCGTCGTCTTTGTCGTCCGCGTCGTCGTCGTCGTCCGCGTCGTCGTCGTCGTCGTCCGCGTCGTCCGCGTCGTCCGGTTTTTTTTGTAAGGCAAATGCGTTAAAGTTATTGTTTTTTCACAATATCTCTTTAACCCCTTGCCAGACATTGATAATATTTCACATCAATGTTTGTCTATGGATGATGCTTCATTACGCACACCCCCACATCCAAATTCTCAAGGTCAATGTCATTTATTTCCTTGTAATTAATTGTTCACTGGTTTTGTAACATAAATGCGTTAAAGTTATTGTTTTTTTCACAATATCTCTTTAACCCCTTGTCAGACTTTGATAATAATTCACACCAATGTTTGTCTAGGGATGATGCTTCATTACGCACACCCCCACATCCAAATTCTCAAGGTCAATGTCATTTATTTACTTGTAATCTTCACCGGTTTTGTAACAGAAATGCGTTAAAGTTATTGTTTTTTCACAATATCTCTTTAACCCCTTGCCAGACATTGATAATATTTCACATCAATGTTTGTCTAGGGATGATGCTTCATTACGCACACCCCCACATCCAAATTTTGAAGGTCAAGGTCATTTATTTACTTGTAATGTTCACCGGTTTTGTAACAATATCTCTTAACCCCTTGCCAGACATTGATAATATTTCACATCAATGTTTGTCTAGGGATGATGTTTCAATATGCACACCCTCACATCCAAATTCTCAAGGTCAAGGTCATTTATTTACTTATAATGTTCACTGGTTTTGTAACAGAAATGCGTTAAAGTTATTATTTTTTCACAATATCTCTTTAACCCCTTGCCAGACTTTGATAATATTTCACATCAATGTTTGTCTAGGGATGATGCTTCATTACGCACACCTCCACATTCCAAATTCTGAAGGTCAATGTCATTTGTAACAGAAATGCGTTAAAGTTATTGTTTTTTCACAATATCTCTTTAACCCCTTGCCAGACTTTGATAATATTTCACATCAATGTTTGTCTACGGATGATGCTTCATTACGCACACCCCCACATCCAAATTCTCAAGGTCAAGTTCATTTATTTACTTTTAATGTTCACCGGTTTTGTAACAGAATTGCGTTAAAGTTATTGTTTTTTCACAATATCTCTTTAACCCCTTGCCACACTTTGATCATATTTCACATCAATGTTTGTCTAGGGATGATGTGTAATGAACATCCAAATTCTGAAGTTCAAGGTCATTTATTGACTTGTAATGTTCACCAGTTTTGTAACAGAAATGCGTTAAAGTTATTGTTTTTTCACAATATCTCTTTAACCCCGTGCCAGACTTTGATAATATTTCACATCAATGTTTGTCTATGGATGATGCTTTATTACGCACACCCCCACATCCAACTTCTCAAGGTCAATGTCATTTATTTACGTGTAATGTTCACGCTCAAATACCTCGGCAGGCGCGACACCGTTTCCGTGGCGGAATTCTTGTCTAGTTATATCGGCTTTGTATACAGCTTGGAAAGAGCGTATAGTAAACTCTATCGTAGATTAATGAATGAAGTGAACTAAAATGCCGAACTGGACCAAAGACTTAAACTAATATATCGGATTCTCGTGAAAGCTCTGTGAAATACACTTATATTCAACTGAATGTACATGTAGTGCCGGTTGTATATACCGGTAATTACCAATGCAGACATGACAAGAACGAAAAACCTTGTTAAAACATGAATATTTGCTCCCATTGTAGCACATGAATCACCTGTATGTGTAAATTTCAACCGAAATATGTGCAATTTCATACAATAATTATGAAAATGTATAGATTTTCAAATGATTCTGGGATAATCATATAATTTCAGCATTTACTGGAATTAAATCATCTTGGATATTGCATATGTACCGAATAATAAATTTACAAATTACTCTTCGTGTTAAATAAACAAATTGCATACATTCATATAAATTATAGTTAGTGTTATAAAATAAAAAATATTTATTTTAGAATAGCTAGAAAGTATTCTTGTTACAATCTCATAGTCACCGAACCTAGAAGAACTTATTTATAACTGTATATGCACGGCTGCAACAGGTGTTGCTCTTTTACCCTGTTTTCTGTCTCTGCGATGAGCTTGTAGTAGTGAGGAACTCGGTCTAAGTGGTCGTAGTTCGCAGGCTATTTCTCACGAAGCTCTGTCCCGTGATTGCCGTATCGTCGGGGACGAGATACATCTTGGGGAATTCGCTTGCCTTCGATGAGAGTGGTACCGGAAACGGCCAATCTCCACCAATTGTTAAAAAGCTGTATAGATGACATATTTGTACATCCATTCATTGCCCGCATAGAGTAGACTTTTATTTGCAGTTGATTTTCCCAGATGTAATGCGACGTCTGTGGAACTCGAAAGTGCGAGTGTTCTGTACTTTTTTCGCATGTACAGGTTTTGTAGACCACCATCGGGAAGAACATTTGAAGACTGTATAAACAGCATTCAGTTCTATGATTCTTTATTGTACACGTCGATATGTAATTGTAAGTTCACGTCTGTAACATGTTTTGCTCTTTTACTCTGTTTTCTCTCTCTTCGAATAGCTTGCAGTAGTGGGAAAGTCTCTCTACGTGAACGTAGTTCGCAGGGTATTTGTCCCGAAAATCCGTCCTGTGATTGCCGTAACGTCGGGGACGAGGTATTTCTTGGGGAGCTCGCTGGCTTTCGATGAGAGAGGTACCGGAAACAACCATTCCCGACCAATTTTAAAAGAGCTTTAAGCCCATATGTTTATTGGTCTCCAGTCAATATTTATATATTCAACGTAATTTTAGCGTCATGACAATCCTGCCAATGAACAAAAAATGTGATGTCCCCATCAAAATATCTTAATATCGATACAACACTAATACAATAGTAACATCAAACAACGCAAATTCAACAGCTTGGATAAATACAATGACATGATAATAATATGTATATATTCAATTTAATATCATAATGAAAAAATATGCAACACCATGATGTGGAATACGTAATAACACACATGAGTATACAACTATCTCTCGAGGCTTTATATTGAACATGGTTCGGTCATACATATATTGTCTGGCATCCATGGTTCTTCTGTATGGTCTCACTACTTTCTATGAATAGTGAATGCATGTCAAAATTCTGCAATTGAATGTGGATGAATATTACACCAACACTGTTTAAGTATAGTGTTATTAGTAGCCTACGAAATCACTCGTTTTGTATTCTCATGGTTATGTATGCCCATGTTCTTTAGAATAATAAATGTCCACAGCAGTACACTTCTCGTCAAGCCGCACAGACACACTTATCCAGTATATTGTTTATACATGTATACTCAACAAAACTAGAAACGTCCCTGTTTTATAGCCGGTGTAGCTCTGTCTATGTATGTACCATATGTTCAAAGTACATGTATTTTAAACCGTGGCGATGTTCAGAATACGATCGTGTAGAGTTTAGCCGATACACACGGTTTACATAGCGGCCAGTGACCGGAACGTTGATTTCCACTTTTTGCACGTGCACGCTATACTTGTCATCGATAAGGTGATTCAGTTCATGTCGTACCATTCATGCGATAGGGGCTATTCGAAAATTAAAAAAACTTTTTTTAATTTTCACTGTTTTCGATATGCCTCGGCTTTCCGAAAACGAGCGAAATCAGGCAATTGGGATGCTTGCGTGGATGGCCGCCAGGGCGGTCGCGCCTCGGTTTTGGTTGCTGTTGGAAGACGATTGATCGTCTTGCAGCCCGGTACCAGCAGATCGGGCTGTTCACGACCGGCAGCGACCTGGTAGGCCTCGTGTAACGACGGCTAGAGCCGATCGTTACATTACGTTGACGCACTTACGTCAACGTCGATTGGCAGCCACAGTCACTGCTAGGTGATACGGTGTCTCAGGGCAGACCATTCGCAACCGGTTACATCGTAACGCCCAACCAATCCGGGCACGCCGCCCGACGTACATGGTCAGATAATGATCCAACGTCACCGTGCTGCCAGACTGTTATGGGCGCGACGTCATCTGAACTGGAGAAGGGCTGACTGGAACCGAGTTTTGTTCACCGATGAATCTCGGTTCACAGTTAGTCATGCTGACAGAAGATTACGGGTATACAGGCGTAAAAATGAAAGATTCACCGATTGTTGCATTGTTGAGAAGAACAGGTTTGGGGGAGGGATCATGGGAAACCGGAAAACAGATTTGGTTGTTGTACAGGGCAACATCAATGCACAACGTTATGTTGCAGATGTGCTAAATGCACATGCCTTACCATTTATCCGTCAGCATGGTCCTGGTGTGACATTGATGCACGACAATGCCCGCCCTCACGTAGCCAGGGTCACCACTCAATACTTACAGCAAAACAACGTCGACGTCATGCCATGGCCCGCGGTCTCCCCGGATCTCAATCCCATTGAGCACATATGGGATGAGCTGGGCCGCAAAGCACGAGCTAACCATCAGATTGACAATGTTCGCGATCTTACACGGCGTTACAACGGGAATGGAGGAATTTGCCCAACGCACTGGTATTGCGTTACGTCACGTCGATGCGGCGTAGGATCATTGCATGCATTCATGCAAATGGTGGCCACACTCGGTACTAACGAGATTTACTGAATTTGCCACATTACTTATTGAAATTCCATCTCTAAACATTAAGTAACACATTTCTGAGTTTTTGTGATTTTTGATTTTGACCTCTACCGCCCTTGGCCGGTTATCTCTCGAATATTTAACAAGATATCCAAATGCAATTTATTGGCTTTGATACAGAAATGAATGAACTTGTTTTTCCATTTTGATTTTTAAAAGTAACCCTTTTGGTTTTTGATGAATCTTTCCTTAAACATGGAGGGACGTTTCTAGTTTTGCTCAGTATATATTGAATGGTATGAAATCAAAACCATTAACCCTATCTGAAACTGAAACTCAGTATGGTGACAACGACATATCCATATCAATGCACACACCACAAGGAATTGAACATATAGATTAAGAGTACTTGACATTCACCCATCACTGGACGGGTATTCGCGAAAGTATGGATGGATGGAAGTATAACATTTCAAATACGACGGTCATTATGTCATCTGCGGGTATATGGACATTGTTGTCGTTTGAAAAAAGTTAGTGTCTGATGTAGGGGCATGAGGGCAAACAGAAACTGACACGGAAAATGAGTGATCATGGTGTTCCCAAAGATGGGCTGCGAATGGGGTCTTCGGAATTTTCCGAAACGTATGCGCATCAAAAGGGTTTATAAATATGTTGGAATGAGACTGGAATGACTGTTTTGTTTCTGTACGGAATATATTGAAGTCCCCCACCCCAATCCAATCCAATTTAAGTTTGTATAGTAATACACTAGAGAGGGTGATTGGCCCCAAGTATGAACTCCCACAAAACTATATATTCTGGACATGAGTTGAGATTAACAATATATTATATACAGCACAGGTATGTCCGTTTGTGATCTTGAGTACCAGACTGGATGCTCAATAAGTCTGATGCAGATGAAGTGTGCCATTAATATTGCGGTATGGTGGGTACGCTGGTAGCAGTTACTTGTTTTGATTTGATATTTGTGTAACAAAATGAGGGAAGATCTAGAGTGACGGGTAGGCCATGTACATAGTATGCATAAGGGCAAGTGCTGCCGCTAGTATCTTGTAGTTATATAATAAGACCGCGACATCTAACAATGACACTGCCGCTATAAGTAATGATGAAATAGATAATATAAATTCAGTACAAAATGGATGTGGTGTATAAAACCGTCCAGCTAAAATGGGATCTGCTAATAACTCGAATATCGTTTGGTCATATTTACGCCCCTCGTCTCGGTAGAGCCGGAGGCATACAGTGTTTGGAATGTGTCCTTGTGTCCGTGCGTCTTGGTTTCCGTGTGTCCATGTGTCCGGCACGTTAAGAAGTTCGCCGGAGTTTCTCAATGATGTCATAACTTATATATCCCTTGAAGGAGTGCTTACATCATTCAACACAGCATACATGTGGACAAATGTCATACATCCATGCTGCCATTAACATGACCTTGACCTTTTGACCTACAAAACTTTGAACCTTTTCACACATTAAGAAGTTCGCCGGAGTTTCTCAATTCTGTCATAACTTATATATCCCTTGATAGATTATTTCAATACATCATACTTGTGGACAAATACCACTCATCCATGCTGCCCTTAATACGACCTTGACCTATTGACCTTCACAACTTTTAAATTTGAATTCAAATATAAGAACTTTCGTAACGTTTACATCCCTTGGTGGATTACTTTTAATATTTCAATACACAATACTTGAGGACAACTGCCACACAAACATGTTTCCGTTAATATGACCATGGCCGTTTGGCCTTCATAAATATGTTTGTGAATATTTATCACTTTGGTTAATTAACTTTGCCACAGTTTCTCCAATATGCCAGCGGGGGCATTCGTGTGCCGACAGTCCACATTTCTTGTTGGCTAATTGACCACTTTTGTTAAACTTAGATGGTCCTTACGGTCATTAGCCATCAATTCCGAAATGTTGTGTTTAAAAAAACTTAATTATTTTTTGGAACCTTAATATCCAGAGGTGGTGAGTAAGATCAGTTTGCAAGAATGTGTGTAAGATATTTTTCACCAAAATATTCCTGAAATAATGCTAAATTTACAGGATGCAACTTCGAAATAGTATGTGGGTGACCATAACCGCCATCCCAACGTTCCGGAAAATAGTATGTCTGAGTTGCGATTGAACAACGGCATGGCACCGTCAATATGCAAAAGAAACAACCCGAAATAACATCATTGGAGTGTGGGCATGTGACTGGTATTTCCCAGGTATTACATACCAGAAACTATTAACTATTAAACTGCCGAATTGTGGGTCCAATGTCGTTGGACAAATCGAAAATCATATGTGCCTTGGACCATGGTTTTTGTCGAGACCGCTTGCGGAAAGCGAGACATATTGATCACATTGACGTCCGGTGTCCGTGCGTCCGTCCGTGCGTCCGTCCGAAATCAGCGTTAAAGTTTTTAAAAATACCATCAAATGCCTCGGCGGGCTCAACATGCGGGTCGCGGCCGTCTGGTATGTCCTTTCCATATTGCAGAAGGGCAACTCGGCGAACTAACAGACCCAACTGGCAGCCGGAAAGGACAGTGTATACACGTCTTGTAAGAACAACATTGTTTAAAAGTTCACTCTGACAGTTCAGCATAAAATATAGTATCCCGGCTGATAGCAATGTACGATGGGAGGTTCAGCAACTGTGACGCTCGAGTTCTGCACAATTTGGACTGGAAAAGATAGTAATCGATAAAGGTGCATGGGATCTGGTAGAGGTGAGATCGGGAATTTGATAGATATGAATATGTTTTTATGTCGAAGAAATATGAAATCAGGCTGTGCATAGTAGAATAATGGATCTGTTTGTACTAACCTGGGCCCGGTTGCTCAACACCTCTGTTAGCTTAACAGACTGTTAATTCCTTAGCAATGCTAATGATTTAACAGTATGTTAAGCTAACAGAAGCTTTGAGCAACCGAGCCCTGAAATGATAACTGTTTCTGAATGTGAGACAATGTGGATTCCATAAGTGGTGAAAGTTTTCCCTGGAGAAGAGTAAGAATGCCTGTGTACACATTTTGAAATCGTATTTGAAGCTGTGTACCATGACCAATTTGATCAATTAGGGTTCAAAATAATACATTATTCGTATCACGCATAAGGTTATATTTGACATTAAAATCCGATTCCATACGGAGCAATGTATCATGATTATCATGAATACCGTTTACGGCATTTTTGATTCTGCTGTCCGTAATGGAGATGAACGAGGACAAATATTCCACCAAGTGATTAAATGTCTTAGATAAAGTTTGAAATCGAACCAATGACAGATAGCAAGGACCTTCAATTTCGGTTAGACGGAACAGATGCGTGATGTGGTAACAAGTTAACAATCTGATCCATTGTTGAATTAAAATAGGTGAATGAGTGGTCGTGTATTGATATATGTGGTTTAATGCATACTGAATGTTTCTACATGTGCAATTTGGAACTACTTTTGTACTTGCCCGAAGTACCGGCGATGGAAGAATGAATGTATGTGTCCAATGATCCGCTGTTAGCGAAATATCGTGTTCCTTTGTGAATATAACTTCATAGTTTAGGCGCGGGTGCACTTTCTCTGATGTCACGATGTGCATGGTCAGCAGGTATAACAAGAAGACAATAAAACCACAGATAATGATTAAATAGTTGCAATAATGAGGGTGGAGAATGTACACTCGGAATTGCGTTTCAATATTGTGTCCATTGTGGAAGATTGTGTGTCGGTTAGTGTATCAAACCAGGCATGGGCTTCAACGTCCAGCAATAAGGGGAATGACCTAGCCCTCTCTTCCGGTTGCAATGTCTTGTAATCTGCATACTGAGTAAATCTTGTAAATCTTGTAAATCCAGAAAAACGGGACAAATAATTGATTCCATACCTGTTTGCTGTAGTATCTTCGCTCGCTGTGTTACACTACGAGTCGTCGGTCTGTTCCCATGAACCCCGCCCGTCGGCATAAACTTCTGTTTGCTATGAAGCTCGGTTCAACCACTAATTGTGATCGTAGACAACTCACTTGAGATACCGGAGGAATTAGATATATTGGAATATATAAGCGATGTTGTAGAGGCGTTCTTTATTCTCGAGCAAGCATCAAAGCATGTATGGATCACACAAGCATACGTATGTACTATACATTGCCTACAAACGCATATTCAAACATGTATTAATACATGTATATTAAACATTGAAACGTGTAACTGCATGTAAGTTTACTTTGAACTAATAAATATATTATATGCGAACCATATATAACTGACATTGGACACATGTAAACATTGTTGTAGGTCGGCCTCCGATATATTCATACAAACAATAGAGAAAGTCATAAATTGAACTCACAATAACAACGTCATGGTTACGGAATATGAACATGATAAATATAATATATTATGTAATGCACAACAGCATATTCGACTAACAAATAGGTTGGGAGTTTAATATGCGGCTATAGATATGCCTAATGCACATTGTTAACTGAAATAATGTGAACATTGAAAACTTATGCACAATATTGCAGAACAGCCTTTTCTACATGAAACATATACAATAGTTATAGTATGTTATCAAATACATTTACCTGTGTGATCAGGCTGATCGCTCGGGATTCCTCCGAGTGTTTGCGGTATTTGAGGTGTCCCTATTACGAAGAAGCGAAGACTGCATTTAGTGTCGGCAACAAGGCGTTTGACTCTGAGTGCCGACAGCTAAATGGGCTCGCTTTATATAATTTATGGAATCAAAAATCTTGCATAATACCATGACCTGTCAGTTTCTCGTATACTATCACATTATATTGGTTTGAATGTCAACTTCATTGCAACCGCGCATTATTTATGCTGGGCTAGAACGTCAATGCATGTTGTATTGCCTATTACATACGAGCTGGGTCCTTTTTAATCCCCCGCCACCGAATGGCGAGGGGGCATATGGTGTTACCGGCGTCCGTCCGTCCGTCCCGAAACCTGAAAGCTCGGGTAAATGGCTTATAGTTTGTGTTTCCTTGCTGGGATCTGCTTCATATTTCACACACGCATTGCTCCAATTGTCCTCTATCGCCCTGTGACACGGTCGTCCCGTCCCCGCTAACCCCAGCGTCAAGGCCACATACTTTGACTGCCAGCAGGGGCATTCGTGTGCCGACAGGCCACATTTGTTGTGACTTATGAGACGCATTTGACAACAAGCTACATATGAATATACGGCTTATTATGTTAACACCGAGCGTTGTACGTGCAACAACACAACGCCAAACGCCGGGGAAACTTCAGTAGGCTTTAATATGTGCCATAAGGTGGTGTAGCCGAAATGTTATCCGATCTGCCCACTGCTATTTTCTAGCAGCTTATATAGGCGGCCAAGTAATGTCTCCTGTCATAACAATCGACAAACGTGTATTGCTTTGACAGTTTGCATGACCAGCCCGACATTTCTTAATTACAGAACCATGTAATATGTACGTAACACACCCTATTGACCTTAGGTGCAGACAGTATGTACATGTATCAACATTATAGCACTACACACCTTTCTTTCTTTCGTATGTGATCAGGCTGATCGGGGGTGTAGTGGTGTATCGTGGGACGTGGACCTGGGCTGTTGATAGAACAGCGACACGGTACGTGGATAATGCAAAAGGAACATCCATTGACAATGCTGTTATTTGTACGACAATTGAAGGTTATATTATCGGTTTTGTAAACAAGGAATTGTGAATTAGTCAGCTGCATTATTGACGGTCTAATCACATTTTGAACAAAACGAAAGTCGCACGTTTGTTTGATCCTAGATTTGTTTCCAAGCCATAGAGCGACAGAGCATGTATCGACCGACATGGGGGCCAATGGCACATTAGACGGACATTGAAGTTTGTGTCGAAAGCGGAAACACTTTTGGAGATGTCTTTGAGACAGCTCGCTATAGTAAAGGTGATCTCTGGTGATCGCGATATACTCTGGCAAATCAAGTAGGTGAGAAGCATGGGTGGAGTTGGGATCGATCGGAACTGGGACAGAGAGGATCCGATAGAGGTGCATGTATGTAGGTAACGACGAAATGGGGAAATTGATCGAAATGTATACATGAGTGTTTTACCGAAAAAATACAAGATTGGCGTGCGAATAGTAGGAGGGGTCGACATTTACCAAGTGAAATGCGCCATGATACCCTAAACTTTTCCTTATGTTACTTATGGTAACGGCAAGAGTGTCATATGGAATGATATTTGGCGACAGTTTGCCTTGTAATAATGTAATGATTCCATTGAACATATCTTGGAAACAATTATGTACTTTGGAACTTATACTAATTTGTTCTATTAGTTTGGCAAACAGATCGCGGTCGATGTCCAATGATTTTCCGAAATTCGATTGTATTCGCAGGATTGCGTCATGATTTTCTGTAATCCCGTCTACTGCATTGGTCAAGCGTCTGTCCGTCGTAAACATGAAAGAAGAAAGCAGTTCCGTTTGATGGTTAAATGCTGTCGCCATTTTCTCATTGCGAGTTTGAGTTGCTTGCACATGGCGTGCCAACTTTATCAGGTCATCGGTTGTAGCTAGGCCAAACAAGGATTTCGAAATAGATCCTATGAATGGCAACAGTGATCTCTGTTTTTTGGCATGATGACGGAAATTATGATTTGGTAGCATACGAAAAATATTGTCTACAATGTTGTTGACATGTTAAGATGCATCATCATGTATCTTATAGAGATGTGCAAGAATGTTTTTCACATGTTTACATGTACAATTAGGAAAGACTTTCTGATTTGGTTGTATAATTGGCAGTGGAAGCACAAATGTATGCGTCCAATGGTCGGCGGCGAATGACACGTCGTGTTCCTTGGTGAACGTTACACCATAGTTGAGACGTGGGTGGATTTCCGACGCTATACTACCCATCATCAGCATGGCGAGAACAATCACCACGCACCATCATGTTGCCCTAGAAAAAGAAGGTAAAAATATGGTCAGCGACGAGAATGCGAGAGAGAGAAATAAAATAGTTGCAAGAACGGGAATGAGGAGGGGATTCAAATCCTTTCTCCTACTAGCACATTTAGACGAACCATATACATGGTCGAGGAATTGGTTCAAGCAAATATTCTTTAGTAATATTAAAAAAAGAAGGAAATTTATATATTAAAAAATGGGACAGTATGCAGACAGTAACACTAGCGTTTAGGCAACACTCTGGTATGTTTGAAATGCCGTTTGGATTAACCACCTATTTGCCAAAAGTGTTTTTAGATTTCAAACTCAAAGTAGAACCTACATAACTCATAAGTATTAAACTATTAAAATATGTCATTCGTGTGAGAGTAGCATTGCTCACAATGTAATTGTGTGACTGTGAAAATGATGTGTATGCAATTGTGTATGCTGTATGTATTCGGAAATCTATGACCTGTGGAAGTATTTTGGACCTTTGTGCTTGCGACGTCTACCTTGTAATGTATGTGTTGCGTGATATTGCCGAACAAGCTCTGGCGTCAAATTTTCCACTGGTTCCCATGTGGTATCCGAGAATCCTGTCCATTTCACACGGTACAGTTTCTTGCCTGCAACGTGTTTGATACCCAGTATATTGTCAACTTTGTGCCATGTGTCCGATGTGCAAGTCGGCTTGTCTGGCTGCGAATTTGAGCCAGAATCCTCAACTGTCGACCTCACCGGATCTATAACGGGCTCTATGATCTGTTCTTCTTCGGTACGTCTTCCTGCCTGTTCCGATGGTGATTCGTCTGGCGAGCTCTGTTTGTATGTCCTCTGCCGAGGGTCATAGTACGGCTTCATACGATTCGCATGCACAAGGGATTTCCACGACTTAACTTCACCACACTTACGCAGTCGAAATGTGTTATTTGGACCATTCTCAACTATGGAAAATGGCTCACCGTACTTCGGGCAAAGTTTCTTGGACATTCCTACTGGCGTCTGTTCCTGTCGTAACAAGACACGCTGTCCTACTTTAAAGTCAGGTTTCGCAGCGGACCGGTCATACCTGGCCTTCTGCCTAGCTTGGGCTTCCCGTCTTCGTTTGGCAGCTATCTCATTTGTAACCTTAAGTGTGACCTGCAGCTGATCCAAATGCTCCTTGGCAGACTTTCCGATTGTGTCCTTTGGGTTTAGAGACGTGTCAAGAGGTGCCATCATTTCCCTTCCAAACACCATATAATAAGGAGAATATTCCGTGGTGGAGGAGACCGTCATCCTAAAAGCCATCATAATCCCAGGAAGGAGCTTTGGCCAATTTGTGTGCTCCTTTTCACAATATGTCCTCAAGGACTGTAGCAACGAGCTGTTTACCCGTTCGACCGTATAATTGGTATGTGGGTGATAACTTGAGGTGTTGTGTTTGGTTACTTGAAAAAGCTCACAGAGGGCAGCGACGAGTTTGGACATGAAATTCTTCCCACGATCGGATATCAATATGTGTGGGCATCCATACCTTGTGAATATTTCTGAGTATAGAACTCTGGCAATCTCCGTCGCCTCCTGCGTGACCAAAGGAAATGCCTCACACAATGACGTAAATGCATCGACAATCAGAAGTACATATTTGTATTTATCTGGTGTAGTTGTTAATGGACCAATAATGTCAATGTGTAAGCGAGAGAATGGCTCGGAAATGGGCATGGGTGTCAACGGTGCCTTGTGAATACCGTACTGTCGTTTGGAAACCTGGCACTGCTCACAACTCTGAACATGCGAGTAGATGTCACGATAGGAATTCGGCCAATAATAGTACCTAAATCTGATTGAGGCATAGGTTTTATCGAACCCTCTATGACCACCACCAGCTTGACAGTCATGAAAGGACAAAATTACATCTTCTCTGAGTACCTGCGGGACAGCCACCTGCTTTATCTGTCTAGCCTCTCGTGGTACCCCACCTGATCTGACGGAAAAGAAATGGTACAGCACTCCATCTAGAATGGCATATTGTGCAGATTCCGCAACTAACCTCTTTGACAGAACGTTGTCATCAGGCAATCTCGAGTGAACCATGTACTCTAGTATGTGCTTAAAATCGGGACAGTTCCACTGCAGATTGACTAGGTCCTCCCTTTGTCGTGTATCAATATCCGGCACCTTGTTCTGTTCTGAATCGTCCGGCTCTGTGAGCTCTTGCACCGCTGAAATGATTGGGACTGTGTCTGTAATCTGTGGGTGACCATACTCAAACTCAACCTGATAATACGTATCTGATTCTATGTCCAACATCTCTGTTACTGCATTGACCGATTCAGCATCTACCCCTGCTGGGGTAACTGATTCCACTGGATATGGCCGTCTGGAGAGAGCATCAGCATGTTGATTGGTTACGCCTGCCTTGTGGATGATTGTGAAGTTGTACCCTTGAAGTTTCAAGGACCACCGGGCTAGCCTACCAGTCTCGTCCTTAATTTTCTTGAGCCATTGCAACGCGATGTTGTCAGTGTACACTGTGAAGTGGTTGTGTGCCAGATATGGGCTGTAGACTTTAACTGCCTCGACTAATGCCAAACATTCACGCTCTGATACGTCCCACTTGAATCTGTACCACGAAGTGATCTGCCACCATAAGAAATAACACGTTCGGAACCGTCATCGGCAACCTGACCCAGAACATAGCCTATTGCGGTACCTGATGAATCTGTCGATAATATAAATTCCTTTTGCATGTCTGGGAATCCCAAAATGGGTGGGGAAATCAATTTCTTTTTGAGTGCATTGAATGCCGTGTCACATTCTGGTGACCAATCAAATGTGTTATCTTTACGTAACAATTTGTTCAAGGGACTTGTGATTTTTTAATAATCTTTAACAAAGCCTCTGTAGTAATTTGTAAGGCCTAAGAATTGGTGAACTTGCTTTGGTGTTTTAGGAGCAGGATAATCTTTAACGACTTGGATCTTGGACGGGTTCACTTCAACACCATCTTTAGACAGAATATGACCAAGGTACTCTACTTTTCTAGTGGCGAATTGACATTTTAATGGGTGAAGCTTGAGATTGGCATGCCTAAGACGATCAAAGACATTTTTCAAAAGATCCAAATGCTTTGTGAAGTCTGCACTGAACAGAAGTATATCGTGTACGTAAACCAAGGCACATTTCCAATTCAACCCTTGTAACACTTTGCTCATTACCATTTGGAAAGACATGGGAGCATTCATGAGACCAAAACTCAACCGACGGAACTGGTATGTTCCGTGCCTTGATATGAAAGCAGTTTTGTGTTTAGTTTCATCATCTAAAGGTATCTGATGGAAGCCTGAGTTAAGGTCTAATACCGTAAATACCTTTGCATTGGCATTACCTATGGTGTCAAATATACATTCCAAACGAGGCAATGGGAAGTTAATTGGGACTGTGACGTTATTCAAACGTCGGTAATCAATACAAAATCGGAATGAGTTGTCCTTCTTTTTTATCATCACTACCGGACTAGTCCACACCGAATCCGAAGGTTCTATAATCCCACTTTGTAGCATGTCATCGATGTGTTTCCCTATCTCCTCGTTGACCTGTGGGGATGTTCGATAAAACCGTTGCCTCTGTGGGGCAGCATCCCTGGTCTCTATGCGATGATGGTACAAATGTGTGCATCCCAATTCTGACGTATCCTTAGCAAATACATCTCTATTCTTACCAATAAAGGTAAGGAGTTTTGCTTTTGATCAGGGGACAGGTCAGAATCATCAAGAGATATGCCAAGGTCTTTTGCTATTTGAACGAAATCTTCGTTATTGCCTGCTGCCTCTGTAGTGGCAGATGCAACAAAATGGTCAGTGACTGAATCAGCATCGGTATCATCCAATGGAATGATAGTGGCCTCATCTACAGCAAATAACTTGCCCAGTACCTGCGCAGAGCGCAAGTGTATGGGTGTTTTTGTAGGATTGAGAAGTTGGCACACTGCCTTTCCTCTCCGGCATGTCACTAGAACCCTAGCACCGGCAAGATGTAGTGATGAAGATAAAGTGGAAATGGGTTCGAGTAAAGCAATACCACCGTTTGGGATCCTGGACAATCTGACAGGGACGCCAACTTCAGAAAATGGGTGAACTGACACACTATTCGCAGCTCTGGCCAAGCCAATATGGAAGGGAGAAGGAGTGGTAGAAGCTAAGTTTATGACAGCAGGAGTTCCAGAGTCAGTCACTAATGTCATTGTATCCATATCGATCGTACAGCTATTGTCGCGGAGAAAGTCAATACCAAGAACTATGGAATGGTGAAAACGTTGAAAAACGTGAAGCATTTGTTGAAATATGGCGTTCCCAATTCGCACTGGCAATACTACTGTACCGGTAATGTCATAAACAGTACCACATATACCTACTACTCTGCGTAATGTCGGGCATGTATGTTGTATAACTTTGAATCTATTTTGTTCAAAAGGGACTGAAATGCATGACAAACTAGCACCTGTGCCTATTAAGCTACGTGCCTGTACACCTTGTTGATATTCTAATAATGTTGAAATCGATTGGTGTGGCGAATGAAATAGATGGATCAGTGGTGTTAGTCTGTGAAATGTCTGGCCTATCCATGGGAGTCCCTTTAGAACCCTTGGCTGGCGAAAAATCCTACATTCTATTTGATTTCATGCATATGTTGCCAAAATGCCCCCGCACGCCGCATTTCCTACAATCCTTATCTTTAGCGGGACAGTCCTTCCTGTAGTGAGTTATCTTGCCACACCCATATAACACCGGTAATTGTGAGAATTGCTCTGTCGGAGAAAGTGTTGGAGGTGTTTGAGTTCGTATTGCTATAGTGACTCGGTCTGTATTGTTCGTCCCTGTAGGCGGATTGATTGTTCTGAAATTGCACATGTTTGTTTCGTGTTGCAGAATCTGGTCGATCATTCCGGTAACTCGGACCGGGTGATCGTGTGCGGTCTAAATACCTGTCGCGTGAATGTGACCTGTCATGTGGGCGTGGCCTATCATGTGGGCGTGACCTATCATGTGATTCGGACCTCACATGTTTAGATGAGTCTACTGAACCCACTGATTGTATGGATGCAAGTCTATCGGCAAGGGAGTGAACCACTTGCACGACTTCATCAAGTTTTGAATTATTTTCCATTTGATTGTGTTTGTATGCCATTTCTGAAATGAGTGCCGTTTGTAGAATGTCGTCAATGCCTTTCGGGTTTGCTTTCAAAATATCCGTCCTAAGTGAGAGTGTTATTCCTTTTATTATGGCCCCCATAATTTGTTCTTCCGAAAGTTTCAAACTGTTCCCTTCCCGTTTCATGTAGGTTATATATATATTCCGAATGCAATTGGTCCCTGTGATAAAGATCACCCACCTGAGCCCATGTCATGTGGCGTAGCAGATACAAACGGGTAGCAATTGCCGTCTTTACACCGTCGATACTATGTTTGTGAGTAGGGGAAAGGCTCTCATACCAGTCATGGGCGGTATCGTCCAAAAGTAGGGGAAATAAGCGGACCCTATCCTCATCCTTCAGATCCTTGAAATCCGCATACTGCATAAACCGTGCCATCCACCTATGGGCATCCGTGACACCAGAGAACCTAGGGCATATATGTGATTCCATACCTGTAGTAGTTTCTGATGACTCTGATTCGATCACTCTACGTAGATGCTGGCTGGCGCTCCTGGTCACACGGCTGGTGTTGGCTGGCTGGCCGCCTCTGGGCATACACATGGGTTGACTGTTTGCTGAATTCACTTGGCTGTTTTGGAATTAACTAACTCGCTTGGCTGTGGAGGACCGCGACTCGAACCGGCTCTTCACCAATTGTGATCAGGCTGATCGGGGGTGTAATGGTGTATCGTGGGACGTGGACCTGGGCTGTATGAAATGGAGAAAGACGAATCAGTGTTTGTCCAACGATTGAAATCGACAGTCTTTAATAATACATGTATCTATGTTTACAGTAATCTTAGTAAGACAAAGTACGTATCATTACAATGAATGCATCAGTTTTCTAATACTTAGTTTTTAATACATTGTTGTTACATATGCCGCGATGCGCAGGCTGATCTTGCGCCATGCTGTACATATATACCGAATGGTCAGTTATATTAGGCGGCGGCCATTTATCAATATCAATGTAAACTGTATACGCGTACCGTATATGCTTGCAATCAAATACTTGAACACGCTTACGTACAGTTATTTTCAGAATGCGTCTATCTACTCTGTTCCTATAATGTACCAAGCAAATGTGAAATACTACGAACTACATTTAGGATTATTCACTGAATATAAACGGAAAATATACATGTACACAATCGTGTTCATATGACCATTGCAAACTATTTATATTCATGTCTACAGAACGAAACAGAAATATAGCACAGATATCGGACCCATACTGTGTATGGGTGTATCTATCGTACGCATAACCACTTTCATTATCAACAACATAATATATAAAATATTGATGCCTGCTACATCGTACTTATGTGCGTTTCGTATGTATGTATTACAATCTAAGCGTAGATTGATAAATTTACTTAATATATGGTCACATTAACAATACAGCGCATGGTAGTCTAGCTATGAAATTGCATTTCACACGTACATTATTTACAAGCAGTATACATCAATTATCTGTCTGCTAACATAACCAGACGGTAATATGTATGCACATTAGCATACATTACAAATGTGACAAAACATTAATATGAACAGTATTTGCTAATGCCAATATATGAACTGCAAAGATTTCTCAGTGCTTGACTGCAAAATACTGTAAAGAGAATGTTTATAGGAACATGGAAATTACAATAATAACAGTAAAATAAATTCACATACCTGTATGAAATGTAGAAGGTGAGCCTGAATCAGTGTCGTCCAACGATTGAAATCGAGTGACGACAATTGGACGGGCTCGCATTATATACTATTTCAAACCGAAGGCTGCACACAATCTTGCATAATGCTGGATGGCATGCTATAACATTCTTGCATAAGCGGCCGATGATTCCCGTGTCGAAGTCATAAAATGATACTATGCTAGTGGGTGGCTGGTGGGAGCATCCGATGGGTAATTTAACGATCGGGGTTCTTCCTTAATACCGGAATTCCGACTGGGGACCTGGTTTGGCCCTCACATACGTCTTTGGCATTTTGTATGCGACAGTTGAATCTGATTATACCCTTATGTGAGTATTACGATATTCGTAATCCTATTTCAGAGGAAGGGGCCAAGTGACTTGGTGTGGTATGGACCTGGCACCAGGTCAGGTTATTCTAATTTCAGGGCTGAATATTTTTCTCGATGTAAATATCGTTCTGATTTTGGGATTTTCCCCCCAACGCAGCAGGTTAAAATGGGATCGAACCCGTTTGCTCGGCCTTGCATGACCATAGCTATTGATAGGCCGTTAAACACTAATAAACAAACAAACAAACTAAACCGGTCAATCCGACTATGTGCAGACACGATAGACCTCCAATAAATTAGTAATGTAACCATTTCCCCGAATATAAACTATTCATAGTGTATAACCCAATGACAGGTAATTTGTGGCATAAAGTGTGTTACATAAGTTTAACAGTATCACCTTGTCTGCTGGCCATATTACTTACAGTTACCTTATGAACCAAGCGTTGTGACATATCTCCCACCGAACTGAAAAGTGATGTCCCCATCACAACATTGTACCATTTCAACGAATCACCTATTAGTTGTTGTCACAGAGCACAAAATGCGATATGGTGAGTACCTGTACATTAGCATCGGTGAAATGGCAATGTTACGTTGGTGTTAATGACGTGGTGTCACCCCACAATCTGTAATTATTACCATTCCTGATTTCACTATCATCACGTCGTACATTTAGACAAGCATATATATGTACAAGCATATATGTATTATATATGGAACAAACATTAACCTTTAAAGTACATGGCATGCATACTGTGCCATGCTACAAAACATATTCACGTGGTATGGTGAGACAAAACTGTTAATCAACAATTCAAATACATGTCAATATACAAAACATGCTATACATGGTAATGTTCCAGACAAATGATGGACACATATCAGCATCGTATATCAATAACGGCTCTTTCCTGGGTTCAGTTCAAGTCCACTTTGCGCGACCAACAATCGTCATATATCCATACTTGTCTGTAGTCTGGAGTTCCACATATCGGAGTATCAACTAATGAAGTAGACAACGTATGTTTATCATCGTTTGTAGCATGTATGGAATCACAATGAAGGAAAGGTACTGGTGTCACAATATGCACCACAGTAAATGTCACAGCCCGAACAGCACTCAGACAGCACGAGCCTAATAATGGTGATAGGATACAGTGTTTCAACCAACCACCAGACGCACCTCCACGACAGGCACGTAGGAAAATTACGAATGCACATGAAAAGCAATTAATTATAATAACCCCGAATTTGTCTAACTAGGGATTGGAGGAGGCAGGCGTAGGAAGGGTTGCCTTTGCATTATAAGGGTGCATGGTACCATACACATTATTCAATGACACGCGGGGTAGTCAGTCCGGGTTTGCACGTTAAGTCGGAGTTAAAATCTGTTCAAATCGGGACGGGAATTGCAAAACCCTGGTGAACCACCCATAAAGAGTTTCAGCGCTGCTATTGGACCCACATATATGTTTGAACTGGGATGAATAGAAGATGTTGGGACCTTCTGTACAATATCGAAGTCTCCCCAATCAAGCGTCTAGTTCCGTAGCAACGTCCCAGAAATTTGAATTGACGTCAAGAATGAATGTCCATGGAAATGGAGGTCATGTATACAGATTGGTAATCGCATAACAGTGTGTGTGACACATGTGTGCCCATTGGTAATCTCGAGCACTAACCTGGATGAATTAGAACGTCTGACGAACTGGTACATTATGATGAGGAACATGAGTAAAATGAATAACCCAGCAATGTCTGTTGCGGTTGATGTGTGTACATAATATAATGGGATCGTGACTGGCGATGTGTCTGTTTGCTGTGTAGTGAGCATTGCATTGTATATAAATGAAGGCAGCGTAATGGGTAACGAATGCGCATTGTGAATGCTGCCGGCGAGTACTAAAGCTGATATTAATCGTTTGTGTTTGCAAAATAGTATAATGGAGGCAGTTACAGCGATGCCCGCACATACTAGGGATGCTATAGCTAATATTAGTTCGGTGGAGATACCGTCTTCCCCGATTAGTCTACCATCTAAAATGGGCTCCGCTAGCGATTGAAAAATTACCTGATTTTTTTTTGGCTAATGAAACCATTTTTGTTAGACTTAAATGGTCTGCTTGATCATTTGCGATGATGTCAGAAATATTGTGACTAAATAAATTGAATGGTGGAATTTTAATATCCAAATGGGTAGTGAACGATGTATTCGCAAAAATGTGCTTAATGTCGTTTTCGGTGAATAATTCCTGAAGGAGTGCCAAATTAACGGGATGCATTTTCGTGATGTGTGCGGATCTGTTGTGACATCCATTCCACCTCTCAAGAAAGTATGTGGATGTCGTGTTGATAGAACACCGACACGGTACGTCTATGGTGCAGAATGTGTAGTCCTGTTTGTTCTGTGGCAATTAAAGGTTATGTGTTCTGTGTTATAAACAATGAACTGTGAGTTTGTCAGTTGCACCATCGATGGTCTGATAGCATTTTGTACAAAGCGGAAGTCACATAAATCTCGGATCATCGACTTATTTCCAAGACATAGAGCTACAGAACAGCTAGCGACTGACAGAGGGGTCAATGGCACATTTGAGGGTCAATGGCACATTTGAGGGACAGTGTAGTTTGTGTTGAAAGGCCGAACACTTTTCAATCGTGTTTCGTGATAGTTCGCTGTAATACGTCGAATATTTGGTGATTGCTAGATATCCCGGAAGATCGAGTAGATTCGAAGCATGTGTTGAGTTATGTGCGACTGGGACAGGGAACGATAATATTCGATACAGATGTATGTATGACGGTACAGAGGAAACTGGAAATGTTATGGAAATATAGATGGCATTCTTTCGTCTAAAAGACACAAGGTTGGCGTGTGAATAGTAGAAGGACGGGTCCGTGTGCACTAGGTGAAATTTCTTGTGATAGTAGGCGTTCCTGTATATGACTTATGGCCGTTGAAAGAGTGTAATATGGAATGATAATCGGGGACAGCTTTCCTTGTAACAGAGCAATGATGCCATTGAATACATTTTGAAAACGGTTTTGTATTTGCGAACCTAAACTCAGCTGTTCGATTAGTTTAGCAAATAGGTCTCTGTCCATGTCTAAAGACCTCCTGACATTCGATTGTAATCGTAAAATGCCATTATGATTCTCCGTAATACCATGCACTGCGTTGCTCAAACATTTATCCGTGGCATACATGAAATATGAAAGTAGTTCTGTCTGATGGTTAAAGGCGGCTGCCATCTTTTCATTGCGATTTTCGGCTGCCTGAACGTGTCGTGCCAATGTTATCAGGTCATCTGTTGTTGCCAATCCAAATAGCGATTTTGATATTGAGCCTATTAACGGCAAAAGAGACCTATGTCTCCGTTTGCGAATTTGAAATTCGTGGTTTGGCAACAGTGCATAAATATTGCCGAGCACGTCCCTAATATTTTGGGATGCGTCCTCATGTACCTTATATAGATGGGGGAGAAAAAGTTTAATGTGCTTACATGAACAATTTGGGTATGTATCTTGATCTGTATGTATAACTGGCAATGCTAGAAAAAATGCATGTGTCCAGTGATCAGCAGCAAACGATACATCGGGTTATTTTATGAATGTCACACCATAGTTCAGACGTAGATGAGTTTGAAGTTCGGCACTGCACAACGTCAGCAAGGCGATGACAACCAGACACACCATGTTGCCGTATAAAAAAAATATAAAAGAAAAAATGATAGTGGGGCAAATAGGAAGGGAGAACAAAAAAATAGTTGCAAGAACGAAAAATGAAGAGGGGCTTCAAATCCTTTCTCCTTTTAGCGCTTTTAGATGAACCAGTTTAATGGTCAAGAAGTTGGTCCATGCAAATATTCTTTGTCATTACAATAAACATTTGAAAAATGGGACAATATTAGGAAAATAGCAATGCTATATAACATTTAAACAACAGCCTGGTGTGCTTTATATAATGTTTGCTTTATGTATATTTTATAGAATAACATACTAAGTATCATTGTAGGAAACAAATAACATATTGTACTCGCATGAAAATACCTTATTCGAAAGAGAGTAGCAATGCTCATTATGCAATCGTAAGACTATAGCCTTGAAGTGCATGTAATTGTATTTGTATATGTATGTATGTATGATGAATCTATGACCTGTGGAAGTACTTTGTACCTTCATGCTTGCGACGTCGACCCTGTAATGTATGTGTAGCGTGATATTGGCGAACAAGCTCAGGTGTCAAATTTGCTTCTGGTTCCCATGTGGTATCCGAAAAACTTGTCCATTTCACCCGGTACTATCTCTTTCCCGCTACATGCTTGATTCCCAGTATGGTGTCAACTGTGTACTAGGTGTCTGTCGTGCCAGCCGGCTTCTCTACCTGCGATTCGGAGCTCGAATCTTCTATCAATGACGTCGCCGGATCGGGTACTGGCTCCTCTTCAGTCCGTCTCCCTGCCTGGTCAGATGGTGATTCATCCGATATGTTATTTGGACCTTTCTCCACGATAGCAAGCGGCTCGCTGTACTTGGGGTAAAGCTTCTTAGACATACCCACTGGTGTCTGTTCTTGACGTAGCAAGACGTGCTGGCCAACTTTGAAGTTTGGCTCAGCAGCGGACTGGTCTTATCTGGCCTTCTGTCTCGCTTGAGCGTCTCGTCTACGTCTTGCAGCTATTTCGTTTGTAACGTTAATTGTGACTTGAAGCTGGTCTAAGTGTTCTTTGGCAGACTTGCCAATTGTGTCTTTTGGGATGAGAGATGTGTCAATGGGGGCCCTCATTTCTCTACCAAAGAGCATGTAATATGGAGAGTATTCCGTTGTGGCAGAGACTGTCATTCTGAAGGCCAACATGATTCCGGGGATAAGCTTCGGCCAATTAGTGTGTTCCTTGTCACAGTATGTCCTCAAGGACTGTAGCAACGAGCTATTGACCCTTTCAACAGTATAATTAGTCTGTGGATGATCGCTGGAAGTATTGTGTCTGGTGACTTGGAAAAGCTCACAGAGTGCAGAAACAAGCTTGGACATGAAGTTTTTCCTTCGATCGGATACCAACACACGCGGACAGCCGTGTCTCGTAAAGTTTTCCGAGTATAGTACCCTGGCTATCTCAGTTGCCTCGTGTGTGACCAACGGAAACGCCTCACACCATGATGTAAATGCATCGACAATCAGAAGGACATATTTGAATGTGCCCGATGTAGTTGTGAATGGACCTAGAATTTCAATGTGAAGGCGATAGAATGGCTCGGAAATGGGCATCGGTGTCAATGGTGCCTTGTGGCTACCGTACTGACGTTTGGAAGTCTGGCACTTTTCACAACTCTGAACATGAAAATAGATGTCCCGATAGGAATTGGGCCAAAAGTACCGAAATCTGATTGATGCATAAGTTTTATCGAACCCCCTATGACCTCCACCTGCTTGGCAATCATGAAACGACAAAATGACATCTTCTCTAAGTACCCGAGGGACAGCCACTTGTCTGATCTGCCTAGCTTCACGTGGAACCCCACGTGATCTGACGGAAAATATGTGATACAGAATACCATCCAGAATAACATATTGTGCAGATTCTGCAATCACCCTTTTGGACAGCATGTTGTCATCAGGCAGTCTCGAGTAAACCATGTACTCAAGTATATGTTTAAAATCGGGACAGTTCCACTGTAGTTTGATCAAGTCCTCCCTGTTTTGTGTATCAATGTCTGGTATCTTACTCGGGTCTGAATCATCCGGCTCCGTGAGTTCTTGAGCTGCTGAAATTATTGGGATCGGGCTTGTGTTCTGCTGGTGACCATACTCTAGTTCAACCTGGTAATAAGTATCTGACTTCGTGTCTACCATGTCTGATGCTGCACTGACATATTGAGCATCTACTACAGGACTAACTGAATCAACCGGATATGGTCGTTGGGAAAGAGCATCGGCATTTTGATTGGTTACCCCAGCCTTGTGGATAATTGTAAAATTGTACCCTTGAAGTTTCAAAAACCATCTGGCCAGTCTACCGGTTTCACCCTTGATTTTCTTAAGCCACTGCAATGCAATGTCGTCAGTGTATACTGTAAAATGATTGTGTGCCAGATAAGGATGGTAGGTTTTAACTGCCTCGACCAATGCCAAATATTCACGCTCTGATACAGACCACTTAAATTCTGTACCACGAAGTGATCTACCACCATATGAGAGAACCCGTTCAGTGCCGTCTTCAGCAACCTGACCAAGAACATAACCAATTGCAGTACCTGATGCATCCGTCGACAATATGAATTCCTTTTGCATGTCTGGGAATCCCAAAATGGGTGGGGAAATCAGTCTATCTTTGATTATATTGAATGAAGTTTCACATTCTGGTTACCAATCGAATTTGTTATCTTTGCGTAACAACTTGTTCAGGGGACTTGTGATTTTGGAATAATCTTTAACAACGCGTCTGTAATAATTGGTAAGGCCTAACAATTGGCGCACTTGCTTTGTTGTTTTGGGAGCAGGATAGTCCTTAACGACTTGGATTCTGGACGGGTTTACTTCAATACCATCTCTAGACAGAATGTGACCAATGTACTCTACTTTTCTAGTGGCAAATTGACATTTTAATGGGTGGAGCTTCAGATTGGCTTGCCAAAATCATTTCCCAAGAGGTATAAATTCTCTGTGAAGTCTGCACTGAACAGAAGGATATCATCTGTATAAACCAATGCACATTTCCAATTCAATCCCTGCAACACCTTGCTCATTACCATCTGGAAGGAAATGGGAGCATTCATCAGACCAAAACTTAGCCGACGGAACTGGAAAGTCCCGTGTCTGGATATGAACGCGGTTTTGTGCTTGGTTTCATCATCTAAAGGAATTTGATGGAACCCTGATTTGAGATCTAGGACCGTAATTACCTTAGCATTGGCATTGCCTACTGTGTCAAAAATGCATTCTAAACGAGGCAATGGGAAGTTGATTGGGACGGTGACGTTATTCAAACGTCGGTAATCAATACAAAACCGGAAAGAGTTGTCTTTCTTTTTTATCATCACTACCGGACTAGTCCATACCGAAACTGAGGGCTCTATACTCTCACTTTGTAGCATGTCATCGATATGTTTCCCTATTTCATCGTTGACCTGTGGGGATGTGCGATAAAATCGTTGCCTCTGGGGGGCAGCATCCCCGGTTTCTATCCGATGATGGTGCAAATTTGTGCAACCCAATTCTGACGTGTCCTTCGCAAATACATCTCTATTCTTACCAATAAAGGAAAGGAGATTTTGCTTTTGATCAGGGGACAGGTCAGAATCATCCAGAGAAATGCCAAGATCTTTTGCTATTTTAATGAAATCTTCGTCACTCTCTACTGCCTCTGCGGTGGCAGATGCAACAAAATGATCAGTGGCTGTGTCCGCCTGTGTACATGTACTAGTATCGGTATCATGAAATGGAATAACCGTGTCCTCATCTACAGCAAATAGCTTGCCTAGTACTTGTGCAGTCCGCAGACCGCAAGTGTATGGGTGTTTGTGTAGGATTGATAATTCGACACACTGCTTTCCCTTTCCGGCATGTCACTAAAACCCCAGCTGCCAGCAAGATGTAGTGATGATGATAACGTGGAAATTGGTTATAGTAAAGCAACACCACCATCGGGACTCTGGACAGTCTGACAGGGACTACAGTTTCAGAAAATGGATGTACTGTGACACTTCTTACAGTCCTGGCCAAGCCAATATCAAATGAAGTAGAAGTACTAGAAACGAAATTCACAACAGAAAGAATTCCAGAATCTGTGAAGAGCGTCATTGTATCCATGTTAATTATGCAGTTGTTGTCGCGCAAAAAGTCAATACCGAGAACTACGGAATGGTGTAAACGTTGAAAAACATGAAACTTTTGCTGAAATATGGCATCTCCAATTTGCACCGGTAATACCACCGTATCGGTAATGCCATGAACAGTACCGCATATACCAACCACTTTGTGTACTGTCGGTGCATGTATTGTGTATAGACGTGAATCTATTTTCTCTAAAAGGGACTGTGAAATGCATGACAAACTAGCACCTGTATCCACTAGGTTATTTGCATGTACGCCTTGGATTGTAATTTTGATTGTATTGGAATCTATAGGCGTTGAAAATGAAATAGATGGGTAAGTAGTGTTTGTCTTTGAAGATTCTGGCCTATCCATGGGAGTCCCTTTTAAACCCTTGGCAGGCGAAAAATCCTACATTCTTTTTTACTTCATGCACACGTTGCCGAAATGGCCACGCACGCCGCATTTCTTACAGTCCTTATTTTTAGCGAGACAGTCGTTCCTGTAATGTGACGTACTGTCCAGAAAAGGTGTGAGGAGTGTTTGAGTTTATGTTACCATAGCGGCTCGGTCTGTGATGTGTATCATTGTATGCGGGCTGTGTGTTTTGGAATTGTACATGCTTATTTCGCGATGTAGAATCGGAACGATCGTTCCGGTATCTCGGACCAGGTGATCGTGAACGATCATACCTGTCACGTGAAAACGACATGTCCTGTGAAAATGACCTGTCATGTGAAAATGACCTGTCATGTGGGCGTGACCTATCATGTGATTCGGACCTCCAGTGTTTTGGTGAATCTACTGAACCTACAGATTGCATAGATGCGAGTCTGTCGGCAAGGGAGTTAACTACCTGTACGACTTCGTCAAGTTTTGTGTTGCTTTCGTGCTTACTGTGTTTGTGTGCCAATTCCGAAATCAGTACAGTTTGTAATATATCATCAATGCTTTTTGGATTTGCTTTTAGAATATCTGGCCTAAGTGAGGGTGTGATACCTTTTATGATGGCCCCCATAATTTGCTCTTCCGTAAGTTTTAAACTGTGCCCTTCCCGTTTCATGTACGTTATATATTCATTGACAGATTCTGAATATGTCTGATCGCGGTGATATAGGTCACCCACTTGAGCCCATGTAATGTGGCGTAAAGGGTAAAAACGGGTAGCAAATGCCGTCTTTACACCGTCAAGACTTTGTTTTTGGGTGGGGGTAAGGCTTTCGAACCAGTCGTGGGCGGCATCATCCAAAAGTACCCTATCCTCATCCTTCAGACCCTTGAAATCAGCGTACTGAACGAACCGTGCCATCTACCTATGAGCATCTGTGACACCAGAAAACTTGGGGCATATAAGTGATTCCATACCTTCAAACGGTTCCGTGGACTCGTATTCGTTGACAGTGGGCAGACGCTTGCTGGGTTATGCGGCTGGGGTTGGCTGGTTGGCCGCCCCTTGGCATATACGTCGGCTACTGCTATTGCTGAATTCACTTGGCTGTTTTTGAATTAACTCGCTCAGCTGTGAAGGACCGCGACTCTACCCGGATTTTCCACCAATTGTCATCAGGTTGATCGGAGGTGTAATTCGTGTATCGTGGGATGTGGACCTGTATGAAATGTAGAAGGCGAGCCTGAATCAGTGTCGTCCAATGATTGAAATCGAGTCTTTAATAGTACATGTATCTATGTTTACAGTAAGACAAAGTACGTATCATTACAATGAATGCATAAGTTTTCTGACATTTAGTTTTTAATACATTGTTGTTACATATGAACAGTCTAGAAGCCAAATGGTGAACAGTGACGGTCCCAATCAGACTGCGCGGATGCGCAGGCTGATCTGGAGCCAGGCTGTACATATATACCGAATGGTGAACAGTGACGGTCCCTATCAGACTGCGCGGATGCGCAGGCTGATCTGGAGCCACGCTGTACATATATACCGAATGGTCAGTTATATTAGCCAGCGGCCATTTATCAATGTACAACTTATACGCGTACCCGTAGATGCTTGCAATCAACTACTTGAACAACGCTTAAGTACAGTTATTTTCAGAATGCGGCTATCTACTCTGTTCATACAATGTACCAAGCAAATGTGAAATACTACGAGCTACATTCAGGATTATTCACTGAATATAAACGAAAGATATACATGTACACAGTCGTGTTCATGTGATCATCGTAAAATATTTATATTCATGTATGATGATTTAGCATAACATGTACCGTCTGCATTCTGCATTCTGCATGTCTACAGAACGAAACAGAACAATAATATAGCACAGATATCGGACCCATACTGTGTATGAGTGCATTTATCGTACGCATAACTATTTGCATTATCAACAACATAATATATAAAATATGAATGCCTGCTACATCGTACTTATATGCGTTTCGTATGTATGTATCACAATCTAAGCATAGATTGATCAATTTACTTAATATATGGTCACATTAACAATACAGCGTATAGTAGTCTAGCTGTGAAATTTCATTGCACACATACTTATTTGCAAGCAGTATACATCAATTATCTGTCTGCTAACATAACCAGACGGTAATTTGTATGCGCATTACAACTGTGACAAAACATTAATATGAACAGTATTTGCTAATGCCAATATATGAAGTGCAAAGATTTCTCGGTGCTTGACTGCGAAATACTGTAAAGAGAATGTTTATAGGAACATGGAAATTACGATAATAACAGTAAAATAAATTCACATACCTGTATGAAATGTAGAAGGCGAGCCTGAATCAGTGTCGTCCAACGATTGAAATCGAGTGACGACAACTGGACGGGCTCACATTATATACTGTTTCAAACCAAAGGCTGCACATAATCTTGCATAATGCTGGATGGCATGCTATAACATTCTTGCATAAGCGGCCGATGATTCTCCTGTCGAAGTCCTAAAATGATACTATGCTAGTGGGTGGCAGGTGGGAGCATGCGATGGGTAATTTAACGATCTGGGTTCATCCTTAATACCGGAATTCCGACTGGAGACCTGGTTTGGCCCTCACATACGTCTTTGGCATTTTGTATGCGACAGTTGAATCTGGTTATACCCTTATGTGAGTATTACCAATAAATTAGTAATGTAACCATTTCCACGACTATAAACTATTCATAGTGTATAACCCAATGACAGGTAATTGGTGGCATAAAGTGTGTTACATAAGTTTAACGGTATCACCTTGTCTGCTGGCCATATTACTGTATTACAGTTACCTTATGAACCAAGCGTTGTGACATAGGGAACAGGAAGTGGTTCCGCGTGTGTAAGGGCATAATAATGTTTACTGGTTTAAGTGGAACATTTTTAAAGATCGCCAAATATTTTTAACTTATCAAAGTGGAACAGTGCAATGCGCTATAAAATTCACAGAGGCTTGAATCTGGGTTGAGAGGTAACATAAAACCCATAGGCAAATGATCTTCCACTTCCTCGAGCAATTCTCGCAAATGTACAGCCATAACTAAAGAAGGAGCCAATTGTTTTATGCTAAGCAAATTTAATTTAATTTTGAAATCCGTGATATAGAGGCGGGCCCTAGCGTACATATGTCGCACTTCGGCGGTCATGGTTCGTACTGAGTTAATTAATTCATGGAATGATGTTAGTTGCAAAAAGATGTCTTTCAAAACGATTAGTCTGTTTATCAACCTCTGTTTTAAGACCTTGAAGTGAAATCAACAGCTTATTTATAGTGTCTCGATTTTGAGAAAGTTCAACCCGAGTCGTATTTAAAATGGATAAGTTGTGTTCCAAAAACATGTAGAATTTGCCTTTGCGAATTGGCAAGATAGCAACATTTCGTTTAATTCAGTCAATATCTCTGTTATCAGCAACGCCAAATAAGAATTTAAAAATACCGCCCAAAGGCAAAATAGATCGACGATGCCGACCATGTACAAAATGTGTTAAATCTTGATATTCACTAACCAGGTCTGTATGAGTTAAGTTAAAAATAGTTAAGTATGATTGTAGGTCACTCAAGGTGCGAATTAATGGTTGTACGTTTGCAATTTGATCATTGGAATAATGATTCATGGCTCGCTGGGTTATCATATGCACCTGTTGTACCTGATTGCCGAGTTGTGACAAGAAGGCCTGAAATGCCTGTAGGTCTAACATCATGATTATTTTCAAGAACGATTTGGAAGTAGATAAGACCCTTAAATTCCTAAACAGAATGTGATTTTTCACATTCGCCCCTTTCCCACTCATTTCATCCCCCATGCAAACAAGAGAGGTCAATAGTATCACGCAGAGTGCTAAAAGCAGCTTCATGGTGACTTGGTCTGGAACAGATAGAGGAAATAACACTCCTTGAATCCCAAAATTATAACAATAAATAATAAACGACAATAGTACTTATAAACATGACAAGAAAAAATATCTATGTAAAACAATTATAATCAAGAATGGAAACACATTATACAATCATTCGCCTATCTCCAGGCAAACAGTCTGTCATTTTCGTGACATAAAAACGTTTGACTGCCTTTGAGCTATCCGCTACATGTATATCTTGTCACGCGTCAGGCGTCACGCCTCGTGGTTACGCACACATTATGTGCCGGTATTACTCATACCATTAATATTATTATTACTGAAACTCAGTTAAACACCGACTGCGATGGATTCAGATAGTCACTATATTGCCCCCTACAGATGAACTGGTTCACAATTAACTATCTCAGAAATGAACAGACTATCGGCTATATACGTACAATATTTAGAATGTTAATCACTGACCATAGGTTATCAAGGTAATTAAAATTACGCAACCTAGGGGATCTATACAATACTGACAAAACTCTCTTTTGCTTTGTTTTTACGGAAAATTCCAAAACCAGTAGATAAACTTGTGGCAAGATTCCTGAACCCGAAATTTTCTGACACGGGTTTGTCTATGGTTCTCACTTCATGTACGGACATCTGATCGTTTGTTGACATTTGACAGTTAGACTAATTTAGTGAAATGAACTCGGGAGTCGGATTGATGGCTCGCCGCTATCGGCGCACCGGACTGGTTGTGTATGTCCATAGCGCTGTTACATGGAAAATATATATTACGATTGTCAATTTCTGACGGTTCAGAACAGTTATTATCTTGCATCCTTTCAAATTGAGACCTGCGTAATCGCTCCCGTAGTAAATTAAAGGGTATATTTTGTTCATACGAGGAGCTATACCGTGTATCGCGTTCCTTCTTTGACAGGAGACGTTTCGGGCGCTTATCATTAACTGTATGTTGTTGTGATTCATCGGAACTTACATCTGAAGTAGATTGATTTGGCGGAATTATATACCGACAGTTTCTGATAGGTCTAGGATTTACACCCTGGTTTTCTGGCAAATCCCAGTCTGCTATTGGGGCCTTTCGTACCTGGTCAACATGACACTTTACAACTTGGTTATCTAACTGATTCTTTATTAACATAGTCTTTGGGCTAACAACTTGTGCGACCCGATAATACGGTACCCATTTAGGTGTTAATTTATTACCCCGATAGAAATTTTTGTAATAGACTGGATCATTGATTTGGAAATCGACCTGTTCTGTGTTTTTATTCGCATAACGATTCCTGCGTTTGCGCGACTCTAAAATATTGGAAAATACTTTACAGTAAATTTTCATGATTTCGCTCCAACATTTGTTTGTGGAATTCGTCACCGTAATAGGGTAGCCTAGTACCTAGAAGCGTATTTATAGGTAACACGGGATCTCTGCCAAAAACCAAGAAATATGGACTGTGTTTGCTAATTTCTGATTGATTAAAACGCATTCCGCCAAGAGCCTGACTAAGTACCAACTCATAGTCGGCCGGATTATCGGACACTAGTTTCGTCAGGATAGAGTTCAGCGTTGCATGGTAGCGTTCATTCTTCCCATTTGACTGTGGACGGTCAGTTGAAGTCCTAACATGATCGATTCGAAATTATTTCATAGTTTCTGCAAACATTCTTGAAGTGAAGCACGAACCGTTGTCGGTTAAAACGCGAAGTACAGACCCATATCGCCAAAATATTGTTTCATAAAATGCGTTTAGTACTGCTTCAGTGGTAATGTTACTTGTCGCAACAACTTCGGGCCATCCCGTTAATTGACACAAGAAACATATAGGATATTTGTTTTTGGAGGCAGTCTCGCAAAAGGGGCCCTGACAATCTATAGAAACTTCGGCAAACGGATACCTAGGGATCTGAGGTTCCATCAGCGGCGATTTTATTGGTTTTAAATTTACTGACTGGTATAAAACGCAGTGTGCTACAAATTTAACTAAGTCTTTGTAAAGATTTGGCCAATAGTACTTATGTTTAATGGCAGAGAACAACCTTTTTGAGCCTGCATGCCCGATTTCATGATAAGAACGTGTTATGATTTGGCTAAGGTGTTCGGGAACGTAAATTCTTAATTTAGGATCATTATCAGGATTTGAGATGTAAAACAAAATGTCGTCTTGTATGAGAAATTTCCGACTTTCACTATTCGTCAATGAATTAGACTGTACTCTTTTAATGAGCTTGCTTAAATCTGCGTCCACGCTTTGTTCGACCTTCACGTCATATTGTGGGGCTATTAATGGCAGCGATGGTGACAGGTTGTGTCACCTGCGGCTCCGTAACATCAATATTTCGCGATAAGATAGGCATTCCGATTTCCGCCGCGTTTTCGTGATCAGACAGTGTTTCCCGGACTTGCGGTCTGGATAGAAAATCAGCTGCCGCATTTTCTTTTCCGCGGATGTATACAATTTCACAATCGTAACACGAGATGTTCAATGCATAGCGTTGTAATAGTTTGTTATCAAAATGTGCAGTGAGTAGATATGTTAAGGGCTTGTGATCTGTTTTAATAACGAATTTAGAACCTTGTAGATATAAGTTAAGTTTCTGTAGAGCGAAATTTACTGCTAACGCTTCCTTAAGAATGGTGCTATGTTTCTGTTGAGATTGTGATAATGTATGGCTTGAGAAATAAAAAGGCCTTTCATCCTCTTGACGACCTGTAATTGACTGGGTTAAAACTGCACCGATGGCGAAATCGTTAGCGTCCGTATAAAGAACATATGGCTTGTTTAAATCAGGATGTGAAAGTGTAGGCAAAGTTTCTAATTGCTTAATGATTTCTTGAAAACTAGATTCGCATTCCTCGGTCCATTTGAACTGCACGTGTTTCTGTGTTAACCTAGTCAATGGGGCACTGATATTGGCATAATGTTTAACAAAACGCCGGTAATAACCCGTAAAACCCAAAAATGACCTAACGTCGCGAATATTTCGAGGTGTAGACAGTTGCCTTAAGGTTGAGATCTTATCCTTGTCGGGCTGAATACCGTCGGCGCTAATCACGTGACCTAAATACTTGGTACTTTCTTCTATGAAGTGACATTTCTTAAAATTGAGCTTCAAACAATTTTGACGGAGTCGGTCGAAAATAGTCTGAATGTGCTTGTAATGGTCATCTAAGTTAGAACTGAAAATTATGATATCATCGAGGTAAACAATAGCAAAGGCCTCGCATCCTTGTATAACAGCCGCCATGACCGATTGAAACTGACCCGTCGCGAGGTTTATCCCCATTGGAAGGCGGTTGAATTCGAAATGTCCAAATGGGGTTGGAAAGGCTGTCTTAAACTTGTGATCCTCACAAATTTCTAGCTGATGGTAACTGTTTGAGAGGTCTAAGCATGAGAAGTATTTTGCACAATTGAGTGAGGCTAAAATGTCGTCCACCCTCGGTAGCGGATAAGAAGCAGGTTTGATGAGCTGGTTAAGACGCCTAAAATCTAATACTAGCCTCTTAGATCATTAGATCAATCTGTTTTACTTACTAATATGCAGGGTGTGGCAAATTTAGAATGCGAGGGGCGTATAATATCTGCCTTTAGTAAATGGTGTCCTATACGGTTTTTGTTTTACAACTTGCGGGTCAAAAGTATTTAGTTCAATTTTGCCAAATGGATATGTATCTAGGTCAAATTCCGACTTCGAAAATATGTCCGAATACTGGTTTATTAGTGTGTGTAAGACATCTCCATGTTCCCCTGGGGAATTTATGTCACTCAAGTTGACTTCGGCACGCACATCTGACGTATTATGAACCGGTAATCGCGATTCTGCTGTCGAAATTTCGGCCTCAAGTGAACCTGTTTCCGCTAAGCGACCTACCACGCAGCCCCGCTTCAATTTGATCGTTTTGAGTTATTTGCTAGAACTATGGGAACACGGCGGTGAGGTTTTAAATTTACCAAAACGTTTGTTAACTGTAAGTGTGGTTCTTGGTATAAAAATCCCTTATCGACCGAAAAAATCTCATAATCTTTATTTTCCTGTATGCTCGGATTTTTCTTTATTTTTCCCTGAAGATGGCAAACTGTTTGTGGTTCTAAAGTGGTGGTTTGGGCTAATCTAACAATCGACGCAACGCAAATGTCGTCTTGGAGCTGTATGTATTCATCCATAACGCGCATGCAGTTTAGATCAAAATATATGCGGCAACTGTTAGCAGAGAGGAAATCTTTACCCAAGATGCAATTTCGAGATAAATTGTCAACAACAACAAATGTATGGTTTAAAACTAATTTGTTTATCTTGAATCTGATATCTGCGGCCCCTAACACATTTAATTGGTCACCGGAAGCGAAATGCAGACTGAGATTAGATGTTTTTAGCGGTAATGAAGGTTTGATTGAGTTAACAATATTTGTATGTACCAAAGTAACGCTGGCTCCGGTATCAATCAATGCCCGGACTGGTTTTGATCCTAATTGTATTAGACATGAATTCGGAATTTCCTTATTAGCAACAAAAGAGTTATTTGTCCCATTTTGGTATTTCTCTGCCCCGTTGATCACTGTACGGCGAGAAGATACTAGTTTGTTTTATTTCCGCGGTAAGGACTGAATTGTGGTTTTAATTGCAACCACTCGCGACATTCCGCCCTTATATGCCCCAGTTTCCTGCAAAACCGGCACTGAATATGTGCCTTGCCTTGATATTGTGTCCCATTGCCTTGATATTGTGTCCCATTGCCTTGATATTGTGTCCCATTGCCGTGATATTGTGTCCAATGTTTACCCAGCCGTTGTCTGTTAATTTCTGTACGGACCTCATTTATTTGCCTTTGGCGTCTAGTATAATCTAGCGTACTATGACCTCTCCGTTTACAAAATGAGCAATAACGACCCCGGCTTAAATGGTCGACTTCCATGCTTTCATGTTCGTTGTTTGTAGGTTGCGTTAAATTGAAACTATCCCCTGATCTCATATTACACCTAACTTTAATGTTTTGTTCATTGACGGCCGAATTTACAGCGTCTTGGAAGGTTCTGGGATTTTCCCGGATAAGATTGTTTTTTATTGTCTGATCATTTAACCCGTCAATGAAGAATCCGACAATTTGGTGATCAATTAAAGGTAATCCTCTATCGAAGCCCTCGAAAGCCTCCTGCGCAAAAGACACAACCCTTTCTGCAAAATTTTGAATATTTTCCGACCTGGCTTGCCTGATGTTTCTTAGTTTTGAAAAATGGTGTTACGGGTCGCTGACCTCACCAAAACGATTAGTCATCTCCCCTTTCATTGTCTCCCATGAAACCTCAGGATTGTCATTTATATATCTCTGTAGGAAATCCGAAACCACACCAGCACTGAACCGATAAGCGATTAGTTTTTTCTTTGCCACAGGCAAGTTATTGACTACAGCACATTTTTTTATCGCTTTTAACCAGGTTTTGAATTTGGACGTTTCCCCCTAAAAAGTCAGAACGAGATCATCCATACCGAAAGTACCTATTTGATCCGACAAGGTGTGAAAAACACGTGCTAATTGTGCGTCAGCCATTGGTGTCACCACGCGAGCTAAGAAAATACAGTAGAAAGTTCAACTGACCTGTGACTGTCCGTAAATAGTGGAGACTTCTTGCCGATCCTGGCTCACGGCGCCAAACGCCGGGGAAACTTCAGTAAGCTTTAATATGTGCCATAAGGTGGTGTAGCCGAAATGTTAGCCGATGTACCCACTGCTATTTTCTAGCAGCTTATATAGGCGGCCAATATATGTCTCCTGTCAAAACAATCGACAAACGTGTATTGCTTTGACCGTTTGCATGACCAGCCCGACATTTCTATTACAGAACCATGTAATATGTACGTAACATACCCTATTGACCTTAGTTGCAGACAGTATGTACATGTATCAACATTATAGCATTACAAATGATTATGGGGACGTAACAGATAGTTGCAAGAATGAGGGTGGAGAATGTACACTCGGAATTGCGTTTCAATAGTGTGTCCATTGTGGAAGATTGTGTGTCAGTTAGTGTATCAAACCAGGCATGGGCTTCAACGTCCAGCAATAAGAGGAATGGAATGACCTAGCCCTCTCTTCCGGTTGCAATGCCTTGTAATATGCATACTGAGTAAATCTTGTAAGCCACCGGTGAGCAACAGTGGCTCCAGAAAAACGGGACAAATAATTGATTCCATACCTGTTTGCTGTAGTATCTTCGCTCGCTGTGTTACACTACGAGTCGTCGGTCTGTTCCCATGTACCCCACCCGTCGGCATAAACTTCTGTTTGCGATGAAGCTCGGTTCAACCACCAATTGTGATGGTAGACAATTCACTTGATATACCGGAGGAATTAGATATATTGCAATCTATAAGCGATGTTATAGAGGCGTTCTTTATTCTCGAGCAAGCAACATAGCATGTATTGATCACATAAGCATAAGTATGTACTATACATCGCCTACAAACGCATATTCAAACATGTATGTATACTTGTATACTAAACATTGAAACATGTAACTGCATGTAAGTTTACTTTGAACTAATAAATATATTATATGCGAACCATATATAACTGACATTGGACACATGTAGACATTGTTGTAGGTCAGCCTCCGATATATTCATACAAACAATAAAGAAAGTCATGAATTGAACTCACAATAACAACGTCATGGTTACGGAATATGAACATGATTAATATAATATATTATGTAATGCACAACAGCATATTCGACTGACAAATAGGTTGGAGTTTAATATGCAGCTATATATATGCCTAATGCATATTGTTAACTGAAATAATGTGAATATTGAAAACGTATGTACACTATTGCACAACAGCCTTTTCTACATGAAGCATATACAATAGTTACAATATGTTATCAAATACATTTACCTGGGTGATCGGGCTGATCGCTCGGGGTTCCTCTGAGTGTTTTGCGGTATTAAGGTATATGAGGTGTCCCTATGAATGAAGAAGGGAAGACTGCATTTAGTGTCGGCAACAAGGCGTTTGACTCCGAGTGCCGACAGCTCAATTGGCTCGCTTTATATACTTTATGGAATCAAAAATCTTGCATAATACCATGACCTGTCAGTTTCTCGTATACTATCACATCATATTGGTTTGAATGTCAACTTCATTGCAACCGCGCATTATTTATGCTGGGCTAGAACGTCAATGCATGTTGTATTGCCTATTACATACGAGCTGTGTCCTTTTTAATCCCCCGCCACCGAATGGCGAGGGGCATATAATGTTACCGGCGTCCGTCCGTCAATCCCGAAACCTGAACGCTCGTGTAAATTTCTTATAGTTTTTGTTTCCTTGATGGGATCTGCTTCACATTTCACACACGCATTGCTCCAATGGTCCTCTATCGCCCTGTGACACGGTCGTCTCGCCCCCGCTAACCTCAGGGTCAATGTCACATACTTGGTACGCTCGAAACTGTAACGCTCGGGTAAATGGCTTATAACTTCTGTTTCCTTGTTTTCAAATGTGTCTCCATTTCTTTGACTGCCAGCGGGGGCATTCGTGTGCGGACAGGCCACATTTCTAGTGACTTATGAAACGCATTTGACAACCAGCTACATATGAATATATGGCTTATTATGTTAACACTGAGCGGTCTACGCGACACATGATATATACAAAGTATGTCTACCCAGTTTACTGATGCAATCATATTGATGTTGAGCTATGCTGTTCGTTGTGAAAATTCCCCCAACGAGTAGTTTCTGAGTTTGAACAAAAAGTAATATCATTGAACGGTTTTGAAGAACTATTTACAGTATATATGGATGTAATATTTCTGCCAGGAGGCTGTAAACTTCAACGCCATTCAATATCGTATGCTCTTCACAATTAAAAGTTACAAATGATATGATAAAATACATGTAGGTACACAGCAAACACGAACATGTGCAAACATATAAAATTTTGAAAAACTTCCCTGACACATGTCAAGTGACTACTATATTCGATATCGTATTTACCTCTCTATGGAGGTTGCAAATTGACAAAATATGGCAAAATATGAAAATATATGAAACAAACATGAATATGTACAAATGCATACAATGGGTGAATCGTCATGACGGCATGAGTAGTCATTAAATGTATGGAATCACCGTACGCCCGCAGTTTTTAACCCTAATCCGTAGAACACAGACAGTATGGGCTTGATAATGAGGTGATATTCCCCTCGACAATCGAGTCGCCCATGTGACAGGGGTGAAGGGGCAACAACAATGTAAATATAAAATCACTCCTATTACAGGGCGAAAGGAGCAGGGTGTGTGAAACACTGGACCAACATCAGAATGTGACATGATAAATTACGTGAGAACACGAGGAGCCGCTGCATCTGGCCTGCACGTTTGTTTCGAGTTAGTACACATCGGGACCGGAACCGTAAACCCATGGTGTACCATTCAAATGTACGCGGCAAATGGCGACCTAAGAATACGCCGACTTTTAAGCGCAGTAATCGGATTCACATATATCTCCGAATTAGGCCGAATAGACGATTACGGGATTTTCTGGACAATGTCTAAGTCTCCCCAATCTAGCATTAACTTCGGGAACATTACCCAGAAATTTGAATAGACGTCAGGAATGAACGTCCGTGAAAGTGAAGGTCATGTATACATGTAGGCAAGTGTATGACGGTATGTTTACCACACATTTGTCCATTGGTTACTTCGAGTACCAATCTTGAAGAACTAGAACGTTTAAACACATGGTATATGATAAGAAGGAAAGCGAGCAAAACTACTAATCCAAACAGATCTGGCGCAGTTGATCTGTTTATGTAGTAAGGTGGAATGGTGAAAGGGGTGTTTGGTAGCGGGTAATGCAGTGTATATAAATGAAGGGAGGGTAGTGGGCAAACCATCCGCATTTTGGACATTACTTGCTATCACCAGAGCCGATGCTAATCTCCTGTACTTGCAAAATAAGAATACAGATGCCATTACCGATATGGATGTTCCTATCATTGATGATATGACCAAGACAAGCTCCGTGGAGGGACCGCTTTCCACAGTCAGTCTGCCATCCAGTATGGGCTCAGCTAGGGACTGGAAACTTTCCTCATTCTTCTTCTTCGCTATGGAAACCATGTTCTTTCTTGTCATTTGCAATGATATTTGAATAATTATGGCCAAACAGTTTAGATGGAGGAATATTATGTCAGGAGGACTACTGAATGATGTATTAGCAATAAATGTAACTTTACATCGCTGTCTGAAAAAAATTCCTGAAGAAGTGCCAAATTTACAGGGTGCCTTATTGTGATTTGTACTGACTTGTTGTGACATCCATTCCATCGTTCAGACAAATATGTAAATGATGTATTGATAGAACAGCGACACGGTACATGTATGAATAATGCAAAAGGAATCTGCATGTACAATGCTGTTATTTGTACGACAATTAAAGTTTATATTATCAGCTTTGTAAACTAGGAACTGTGAATTTGTCAGCTGCATTACTGAAGGTCTAATGCATTTTTAACAAAGCGGAAAGCACACCTTTGCTGGATCATAGTTTTGTTCCCAAGCCATAAAGCAACAGGTCATGTATCGACAGACATGGGGGCCAATGGCACATTAGACGGACAGTGAAGTTTGTGCTGAAAGAGAAAACATTTTTGAAGATGTCTTTGAGATAGTTCGCTATAGTAACGGTGATATCTGGTGATCGCGATGTATTCTGGTAAAGAAGCAAGGTAAGAAGTAGGTGAGAAGCAAGACTGGAGTTGGGGTCGATCGGAACTGGGACAGAGAGTATCCGATAGAGGTGCATATATGTAGGTAACGACGAAATGGGAAAGTTTATCGAAATATAGATATGATTGTTTTTGCCGAAAAAATACAAGATTGGCGTACTTTGGAACGTATATTCAGTGGTTATATTAGCTTGGCAAACAGGTCCCGGTCAATGTCCAAGGATTTCCCAAAATTAGATTGTATTCGCTAGATTGTGTCATGGTTTTCTGTAATGCCTTGTACTGCATTATCCAAGCGTGTGTCAGTGGTAACCATAACGGTGACAATGATGTGTATGTACTTGTGTAGGTTGTATGTATGTGGAATCCATGACCTGTGGAAGTACCTTGGACCTTTATGCTTGCGACGTCTACCTTGTAATGTATGCGTTGCGTGATATTGCCGAACATGCTCTGGCGTCAAATTTTCCTCAGGTTCCCATGTGGTATCTGAGAATCCCGTCCATTTCACACGGTACAGTTTCTTGCCTGTAACGTGTTTGATACCCAGTATAGTTTCAACTGCGTGCCATTTGTCTGACGTGCAAGTCGGCTTGTCTTGCTGCGAATTTGAGCCATAATCTTCAACTACTGACCTTGCAAAATCTGCAACTGGCTCTACGATCTGATATTTGAACGTTATTCAAACGTCGGTAATCAATAAAAAACCGGAATGAGTTGTCTTTCTTTTTCATCATCACTACCGGACTAGTCTATACCGAATCTGAAGGCTCTATAATCCCACTTTGTAGCATATCATCGATATGTTTCCCTATTTCATCGTTGACCTGTGGGTATGTTCGATATAACGTGTCCTTAGCGTTAACGTGTCTATTCTTACCAATAAAGGAAATTAGTTTTTGCTTTTGATCAGTGGACAGGTCATAATCATCTAGAGAAATATTCCAATATTTTTTGCTATTTTAACAAACTATTCGTCCGTCTGCTGCCTCTGCGGTGGCAGATGCAACAACATGATTAGACACTGTATCAGTCTGTGTACTAGTATCGGTATCATCCAATGGGATGACAGTGTCCTCATCTACAGCAAATGACTTGCCCAGTACCTGCGCAGAGCCTAAGTGTATGGGTGTTTGTGTAGGATTGAGAAGTCGGCAAACTGCCTTCTCTCTCCGGCATGTCACTAGAACGCTAGCACCAGCAAGATGTAGTGATGATGATAAAGTGGAAATGGGTTCAAGTAAAACAACAGCACCGTTTGTGATTCTGGAAAATCTAACGGGGACGACAACTTCAGAAAATGGGTGAACTGTGACACTCTTTGTAGCTCTGGCCAATATGGAAGGAAGAAGGAGTGGTAGAAACTAAGTTTAAGACAGCAGGAGTTCCAGAGTCAGTCAATAATGTAATTGTATACATTTGTATTGTACAGTTATTGTCGCGTGGAAAGTCAATACCAATAACTATGGAATGGTGTAAACGTTGAAAAACGTGAACATTTTGTTGAAATATGACGTTCCCAATTCGCACTGGTAATAGTACTGTACCGTTTATGTCATGAACTGTACCACATATACCTACAAATTTGTGTAAAGTCGGGGCATGTATCTGGTAAAGCTTTGAATCAATTTTGTTCGAAAGGGTTCTGTGAAATGCATGACAAACTAGCACCTGTGTCTATTAAGCTAAGTGCATGTACACCTTGGATCGAAATTCTTATAATGTTGGAATCGGGTCTGGCAAATGAAATAGATGGATGGGTGGTGTTAGTCAGTGAAGCGTCTGACCTATCCATCCATGGGAGTCCCTTTAAAACCCTTATCCGGCGAAAAATCCTACATCCTTCTTGTTTTCCTGCAAACACCGGCAACATGTCCCCGAATTCCACATTTACCACAGTTTTGGCTGTTAGACGGGCAATCACGCCTATAGTGTCCAGTGCTGCTACAGCCGAAACACCGATATTCACGGTTGTTTTGTTGCGTTTGAAAGTCTGAGCGGTTTTTGTGGTTAGATGGGTGTCTGCTAGTGATCTGTGACCTACCCCTATCGCTAGACTTGGAATTATTAAAATGTACCCCTCTAGATCTTGACCGTGAATCTGACCTGTCAAATCTGTATTGCGGACCATGTGACCTAGCACGTTCGTAATACCTTTCATTAGAGTGTGATCTCTCAGGTAAGCGGTACCTATCGCGTGAATGGTGTCGTGAATGTGTTTGTATATCGACATCGCCGATAGATTGTACAGCGGCTAATTTATCGGCAAGTGCGTTAACTACCGAGACAACTTCGTCCAATTTAGAATTATGTTCTTGCCTGTTCTGTATGTGTGCCATTTCTGACAGTAAGACAGTTTGAAGTATATCGTCAATAGGCTTTGATTTAATGATATCAGGCCGGAGGGCCGGGGTAATGCCTTTTAGAATTGCTCCCATTACCTGCTCTTCATGGAATCCTACATTTTGCCCTTCCCGTTTCATGTTGGTCACGTAGTCATTAACCGTTTCAGAATGGTTTTGGTCCCTATTGTACAATTCACCGACCTGGGCCCATGCCATAATGGGTAATGGATAGCACCGGGTACCGAATGCCCCTTCTAAAGCGGTCATATATTGTTTTTGTGTAGCTGAAAGCCCTTCAAACCAATGATGTGTAGCGTCATCTAAAAGTAAGGGGAATCGCCTAACCCTCTCATCATTCATACCCTTAAAATATGAATACTCGGAGAACCGGGCCAACCACCGGTGGGCATCGGTGACACCACTAAACCTTGGGCAAATATGTGATTCCATACCTGTTATTATGACGTATGGAGGCTTGTTTAGTCGTCTGCTTGTGCTCCGTTTCATCGCTGCTGTATGCAGTGATTGTGCGGTTGTCCGCTACGGCACAGGTGATCACGTCGATAAGTACGTCGGATGACGGGAGGCACCGGGGAAACTCGCTTAGCGTGTGTGTGAGGTACCGGAAACCGGAACTGCACCAATTGTGAGCAGGCTGATCGCTCGGGGTTCCTCGGAGTGTGTTGCGGTATTAAGGTATATGGGGCGTCCCTATGAATAAAGAGGCGAAGATTGCATTTAGTGTCGGCAACAAGGCGTTTGACTCCGAGTGCCGACAACTAAATGGGCTCGCTTTATATACTTTATGGAATCAAAAATATTTCATAATACCATGACCTGTCAGTTTCTCGTATACTATCACATGATATTGGTTTGAATGTCAACTTCATTGCAACCGCGTATGATTTATGCTGGGCTAGAACGTCAATGCATGTTGCATTGCCTATTACAAAAGAGCTGTGTCCTTTTGACTTATGAGACGCATTTGACAACCAGCTACATATGGAATATACGGCTTATTATGTTAACACCGTGCAACAACTGATATATACAAAGTATGATCACCGTCTACACAGATTACTGATGCAATCATAGTGATGTGCTATGCTGGTCGTTGTGACACCTGTAAGCGATGTTGTAGATGCGTTCTTTATGCTCGAGCAAGCATCAAAGCATGTATAGATAACTGGCTATGAGAATCCCCTGCTTATATACCAGCAGAATGTAAATCCATAGAAACTAATTATCTGGCATGCATTACAGAATTTAGATACATGATATAATGCTATATCTTTATTGGTCTCCAGTCCATGTGTCTATATTCTACGATATTTTAGCTTCATGACAATCATTTAAATATTCACACAGATTCAGAAAATAGCTTAGTGGTAGCAGTGTGTGTGTGATGAAATATGAATTAGTCCTCAATTGAACGTTGAACTTTTCCGAAGTCGGCGGCAGGGTCAAAATGTTCGGACAAAGCACATCTTCAACAATGTACGTGAAAATGTATTTTGTCCGAATGGAATTCACATGGTATGCGTTTCGAAAAACCACGAGTTATCAAGTTATGTTCAGCATACAGTTGACATGTAGGCCTACATGTCGCTTCATACTTGCAGCCATAATCGGATCACGTGATTTTACCATTTGCTTATAAATCAGGAATTATTCATTATAATTACCTTGGACCTTAGTTTTAGAGGCACTATAAGACACTTATTGTGATTCTACATTCTATATTCACCCCGAGGTGCAGATTCAGAGGGACAATAATATGACACCTTAGTGTAGAATCACCATAACGTATTTGTCATACCACAGATTCTTTATACTTTCTCTAGAATTTAGTTTTATAGAGTGTATTGATACATATGTAACGTCATAGCAATATGGTGCCAAACGACACGACGTCATGACGTTACAAATATTATAAAGTATAAATTGTTAATAACCGATTTTCAAAATATAACTTAATATAATTGTTTTTCCCTATGACTATGCTTCAGATGTGATTTCGAAAGGTTTTCATTTTCGACTCAACCTCGACCCGCTGCCATTTTTATTCGAGCCATTTAAATTTAACCTATACGAGACTCACAAATCGAGATATGAGCAAAAATAATATACTGGCTCAAAAAGGAAGGAGGTCGTACGTATCCCCTGACCCCCCCCCCCCCCCCCCACCCCCCCCCCCCCCACCCACTGGACGACGCCCTTGATTATGGATTTGCGACCAGTGTATATTCAGATCAGTAGCCGATTTCATCAAAACTGCAATGTATACTTATCTAGCAAAGTATACTTTGAGGGAGCAATCATGTATTTTTCCCAAAATGCATTATTTCATATAGAACTAACGACTGCATATATTTGTTGATTAAAATATGTAGAATTATTATACTGAATTTATTACATTATCACAGACAAAATGGCTGTGATAATGTAATAAATTCAGAAAACAAAAGTGGGTGGTGAGTGGGAGCATGCGATGGGTAATTTAACGATCGGTGTTCGTCCTTACCGGAATTCCGACTGGAGACCTGGTTTGGCCCTCACATACGTCTTTGGCATTTTGTATGTGACAGTTGAATCTGATTATACCCTTATCTGAGTATTACGAGTATTCGTAATCCTATTTTAGGGGAAGGGGCCAAGTGACTTTGGTGTGGTATGGACCTGGCACCAGGTCAGGTTAATCTAATTTCAGGGCTGAATATATTTTTTCTCGATGTAAATAATCAGTTTCTGATTTTGGGCTCACCCCCCCCCCACCCCCCCCCCCCCCCCCAATGCAGCAGGTTAAAATGGGATCGAACCTGTTTGCCGGGCCTTACATGACCATAGCTGTTGATAGGCCGTTAAACACCAATAAACAAACAAACAGTATAACAAAAATTAATTAATTTATCCTTAAATTGAAAATTTCTCCCTCAACGTATACTTTTCTAGATAAGTAAACTTTGCAATGTTGGTGAAATAGGCTACTGATCAGTCTGATCAGGATCTTCATTTTTTATCATTTCACCAATGAAATACCCGCCGTGCTTTATTAACAAACAATATAGATAGTCGGGAGTGTGATATTTGATCAGAAGCGACACTGGTCACAAATTTCATAAGCCCCATTTCTCTAGTCAGACCATAATTATATGATACACAGGCTACTGCATGGGTAATTAGTAGATCTAATGTGTTATTGTTTTACGAAGATTTGTGAATCGATTTATCATGAAAAATACTGTGATAACTGTGATATTTTCAGTAAGGAATAACGTCAAACGATGACGACATTGGCAAATCAAGGGCGGAATTATATTGTCCGTTGGTACATGTCTGTCGTTGTTTGACACCACTCACAGCCGCGTTCAAACGTACAGCGCGTGCCGTTTGAACATGTATTTAGACAATGCTCATTCCGGGGCAAAGCCAACACCTACGAAATGCACGTGTCTCATGACGTTACTAGAACACGCCATTACGTAACCAGGCCAATTCACAACGGTCGTTCTGAAATTTTGAAATTGATGCGACACATCACGCGACGTGTACTGCGGCCCCGGAATATGTATGTGTAAACCAGCTGTTTGAATGGAGCATAGTAGGCCTATCAAATTGCATGATATTTCCGACGAAAACGTAACAATAACGTTCGACCATGTCTATATAGCCGTTGGTAAATGTTTGCTGTGGCCCGAGGGAACTGTTTGAACCCCAATGCCGTAGGCCGTTTACCCACGGCCGCCTGGACATGGTTGAACCTTATATTTGCACTGGTCAATTCGTTAAATTTCGACGTAAAATTTACGGAAAATGTCCAAATTTTCATGAGATACTGCAAATATTCTTGCTATATGTACCAAATCACATGACTTGTCTCATTTATACGTAATTATTAGCCAGGTTTTTGGAAAAAAATCCAGGCTATTGGATTGGCGAAAGCCGGGCGGGCGGCGGGCGGTGGGCGGTGGGCGGTGGGCGGCGGGCGGCGGGCGGCGTCCACAATCAATGTTAAGTTTGAGTCCATTTCTTTGTTATTGTACCACCTAGGACCACCAAACTTTCACAGCTTCATAATCAAGGGGTGCCCACCACATATCACTATCCAACATGTTACCTTTTTTTTTAACTTGACCCATTTTTTCCGCGCAGTCGACTTAGTCATTTTCAATGTTAAGTTTTCGCGTTTACAATGTTAAGTTTTCGTGTTTAAGTCCATTTCTTTGGTACTGTACCACCTAGGACTACCAAACTTTCACAGCTTCATAACCAAGGGATGCCTACCACATACAACTATCCAACATGTGACCATTTTTAGCCAGGTTTTTTGAAAAAAAATCCAGGCTATTGGATTGGCGAAAGCCGGGCGGGCGGCGGGCGGGCGGCGGGCGTCGTCCACAATCAATGTTAAGTTTTCGTGTTTGAGTCCATTTCTTTGTTACTGTACCACCTAGGACCACCAAACTTTCACAGCTTCATAATCAAGGGGTGCCCACCACATATCACTATCCAACATGTTACTTTTTTTTTAACTTCACCCATTTTTTCCGCGTAGTCGACTTAGCCATTTTCAATGTTAAGTTTTCGCGTTTACAATGTTAAGTTTTCGTGTTTAAGTCCATTTCTTTGGTACTGTACCACCTAGGACCACCAAACTTTCACAGCTTCATAACCAAGGGGTGCCTACCACATACAACTATCCAACATGTGACCATTTTTTTTTTACCTTCACCTATTATTTCTACGTAATTGACTTAGCCATTTTCAACGTTAACTTTTTAACGTACGTCTGGTTAGAGTTTTTTGGTTAAAACTTTTTCGTTATACTATATCTCTGCAACTGCTTCGCCCATTACCTTGAAACTTCACATGGGTGTTTATCATCATCCATATTTTCATTCTAACCCCCAAACGTGCGGCCCCTGTGCCCAATGTCAAGGTCAAATTACTTTGAATTTTTTTGTTAAAGTTTTTTCGTGTACTATATCTCTGCAACTGCTTCACCCAATACCTGGATACTTCACATGGGTGTTTATCATCATTGTCGCACCTGCTTGCGGAAAGCGCGACCCTGTGCCCAATGTCAAGGTCAAATTACTTTGAATTTTTTTGTGAAAGTTTTTTTCGTGTACTATATCTCTGCAACTGCTTCATCCAATACCTTGATACTTCACATGGGTGCTTATCATCATTGTCGCACCTGCTTGCGGAAAGCGCGATCCTGTGCCCAATGTTAAGGTCAAATTACTTTGAATTTTTTTGTTAAAGTTTTTTCGTGTACTATATCTCTGCAACTGCTTCACCCAATACCTTGATACTTCACATGGGTGTTTATCATCATTGTTGCACCTGCTTGCGGAAAGCGCGATCCTGTGCCCAATGTCAAGGTCAAATTACTTTGAATTGAATTTTTTTGTTAAAGTTTTTTCGTGTACTATATCTCTGCAACTGCTTCACCCAATACCTTGATACTTCACATGGGTGTTTATCATCATTGTCGCACCTGCTTGCGGAAAGCGCGATCCTGTGCCCTATGTCAAGTTCAAATTACTTTGAATTTTTTTGTTAAAGTTTTTTCGTGTACTATATCTCTGCAACTGCTTCACCCAATACCTTGATACTTCACATGGGTGTGTATCATCATTGTCACACCTGCTTGCGGAAAGCGCGATATCGTCAGCATTTTGGCATCCGTCCGTGTGTCCGGTTAAAGTTTTTTGGTTAAAGTTTTTCCATCTACTATATCTATTTTGTTAGTGTCCATGCCTCGCCCCAAGGCGCGACATGCAGGCCACGGCCATCTAGTCTACAAAAAGTGGTTATAATTATGTTATCCAAGTGTCTATGCTTGGAAAAAACCTGGCCTTCGTGGCTTTGCCTCGTTTCTTGTTTTTACCTTGACCTATTATTTCTACGTAATTGACTTACCCATTTGCCACGTTAACTTTTTAATGTACGTCTGCAACTGCTTCACCCATTACCTTGATACTTCACATGGGTGTTTATCATCATTGTCGCGCCCGCTTGCGGAAAGCTCGATATCGTCGGCATTTTGGCATACGTCCGTCCGTCCGTCCGTGTGTCCGGTTAAAGTTTTTTGGTTAAAGTTTTTCCATCTACTATATCTATTTGTTTGGTGTCCATGCCTCGCCCCAAGGCGCGACATGCAGGCCAAAGCCATCTAGTCTACAAAAAGTGGGTATAATTATGTTATCCAAGTGTCTATGCTTGGAAAAAATCTGGCCTTCGTGGCTTTGCCTCGTTTCTTGTTGTTAGTTTATTCATATTGTATCTTCATGGTTATTGTATGTACATGTACATGTTCATATTAGGTGCAAAAGGTGCATATTAGGTGCAAAAGCCCACCGAGGCTTCTGTGTATTTGCTGCTCGTAATAAAGTGTTTTATCTTGTATTCGCCATGCATATCTGCATGTTATTGATTGTTACCGAAATAATTCATCTGATTGTTTTGCCCGGCCTTCAATGACATTTCTGTTGAAGGGCCGTTAAACACCAATAAACAAACGAGATAAACAAACAGACTGGTTATTTTGCACCCAACCCAACTCCACCGAAATAACGTGAAGACTGGTTCTATCCATTCGCTAAATTACCCGGACTGCTCTTGGTAGCATTATAAATACATGTACACTGGGACCTCTCTAAACCAGACACCAAAAACACATATGATATTATGTTTCATGATCCCAAGGTCTAGGTCACGGGCCCACATACCCATCGACATCGTCGGACGCGGGTGGTATCCCGAAGCCTCGCTTACTGACAAATCTATAGATTTAATAGGCATTTGTTTGTGTCGCATGTCCGAGTCTTCCACCTTTGGTGGTAGGTGCGTAAACTGATAAGACACGGATGCAGCCAATACAAATTATGGTTCGAAATGGTCCGTGCCTCGTCTTAACTTGCGGGGGGTCGTGCCCCCACCATCTGTACTACTGATATTCACCCAGGACTCCAGATAAGGAATTTGTAATTGAGTATTTTCACTCCATCATTTCTGAAGCAATTGGGTATTTCAAATTTTAATTGGGT
>CM055268.1:80374806-80391590 GCA_029237695.1 Conchocele bisecta
GCTTCACATTTCACACACTCATTGCTCCAATGGACCTCTACCACCCTGTGACAAATTCACACGTTCATGCCGCTCGCGCTAATCCCAGAGTCAAGGTCACAAGCCCACACACTTGGAAATTTGTACATATTTTAGGGGTACCTGGGCCCACGCGGGGGGTATATTCCGTAAGCCTCGCTTACTGACCAATCTAGTTATGTATATTGAGTGGTACAATAACGGATACCACTGTTTCACTCAACATGAATTAGCTCCCTTGTCATACCGCAGTATGTCGCCTATATTGTTATACGCCTGGCACTGCGAAGTATGCCAGGGTTACCCGTGATCTTATTTTTTATGAGTTTCTTGGTCACTTTTTCTTAGGTGATAATGTCTGTTCGTGATTGCATAGCACACAACTATGGCTCAGAATGATCAAATGCCTGATTTACAGTGAAACCTCTAAGCCGGGGACCTACCAGGGTGTCCGGTTTAGAGAGGTTCCACTGTATATAGTGTTCGCCTTTCCGTGCGGTTGTCCGTCCGTCCGCAACATTTTTTATTTTGCGTTAATGTTTTTGTTTGTCCGTCCAGGAGTCGGCTGGGGCTGCAGGGGCGCACTTGCTCTAGTTGGTGAGTCATAATTTCCATTAATGATGTTAAAAATTGACAAAACATCAAAAGGTTCCTGTTGAGATCGGAATTTTGCATCAACTGGTTTTTTTTTTACAGAATATAATTATATGATAGTTTTTCGAAATTTCGGTTGAAAATGTTATTTCTCATTGTGCGAAGTTTTAAAATCTTATATGGCAAACATTAATTTTGTTCCGGGGCGTATGATGCCATATATAGTCTACAAAAATGGGTGGGGTAACTTTATTTTTCGAATGAGCCATTTACTGGCTCCCCGGCCCATCCACCTACGTCCTGTATTAGTATATAGAAATAACACTCGGTACCCAGAAATATTGTTTGAACAAGCCCCTGGATATGTGCGCCCGTGGGTACATTGTACTATCCCTGTGTTGCCATGGTTACAGCCCGGTGTCTGTTGTGTAGTTCCTGTGCTCTAATTGCCAGGATCTCCATGTGTTTCTCCAATTCATCCGTGATCAACTGGTACACCGTCTCCTGTAACGGAGGTTATCGACTCTGGCTCTGACTGGAGAAATGGGGCTTATGAGTTTTGCAGAGATGAGAATTTATCTATTTTTGGAAGAAGATTTGTTGTTTTTTTTATTTTTCATGAAAAAAAAGTTGATGAATAGAGTAGTATATAAGAGTCAAAATGATACCACCGCCAATTGTGGATGCAAATTGCACACACACATCCTCTTTTGAGCCAACATACGCGTTTTAAAGGTGAATTTTTATCTCCAAAATATGATAAATATGACATACGAGAATGGGAAAGGTCGAGACATCCACAATTGGGACGAAGACATCCATAATTGGGAACAAGAGTATCCACAATTGGACACGATATCCACAAGTGGTACTGGTAGTACAAAAGACGACGTTTTCACCCAAACCAGGCGCGGTCACACTGTGTACTACGGGGGTGGGGGTTTCTTGTTATTCGGGGGTTTCTTCGGGTTTTGTACTACGTTCCGCATCGACATCGTCCCATATTTTTCGAAGTCTGGCACTGCCGATCCCGTACTTCTTTTTCCAACCCGTCTTTCCCAAATGTGTCCAAATACACAAATGGGTGGTATCATTTCTGTTTGTCTCTTGCGAGACAAATTTTTCTACACTTTTCCCAAATGTGCCAAATACACAAATGGGTGGTATCGTTTCTGTTTGTATCTTGGGAGACAATTTTTTTCTACACTTTTCCCAAATGTGCCCAAATACACAAATGGGTGATATCATTTCTGTTTGCCTCTTGGGAGAAGAATTTCTTCTACGTCGTCTTTTGTACTACCAGTGTAATTGTGGATATCGTGTCCAAATTGTGGATACTCGCGTCCCAATTGTGGATTTCTCGACCTTTCCCCCACTCTCGTATGCCATATTTCTCATATTTTGGCGATTTTTGGCCGATTTTTTCGTGGTATCATTTCTCCCAATCTCGTATGCCATATTTCTCATATTTTGGCGATTTTTGGCCGATTTTTTGGTGGTATCATTTCTCCCAATCTCGTATTCCATATTTCTCATATTTTGGAGATTTTTTGGTGTGGGTACGTGGTATACGCTTGTGGATGTTTTCGACCCAATTGTGGATACATACGATAGAAAATTGTGGCTCCGTGTAGAATGGACTAGAACCCCCTCCACTATTGGGCGAAATCGTCGTCTTTTGTACTACCAGTCCCAATTGTGTATATCGTGACCAATTGTGGATACTCATGTCCCAATTATGGATTTCTTGCGCCCATTTGTGGATATTATCATTGTCATATGTCATATTTCTCATATTTTGGTGATTTTTTGTCGATTTTTTGGTGGTACGATTGTGGATGTTTTTGTCACAATTGTGGATGTTTTGGCAATTTTTGCAATGTATCCACAATTGTGACGTCTAGTACAAAAGACGACGTTTTCGCCCAATAGTGGATACTCTCGTCCCAATTATGGATTTCTTGCGCCCATTTGTGGATATTCTCATTGTCATATGTCATATTTCTCATATTTTGGTGATTTGTTGTTTTTTTTTTTGGTGGTACGATTGTGGATGTTTTTGTCACAATTGTGGATGTTTTTTTCAGATTTTTGCAATGTATCCACAATTGGGACGTCTAGAATCCATAATTGGGAACAAGAGTATCCACAATTGGGACGAGAGTATCCACAATTGGGTGAAAACGTCGTCTTTTGTACTACCAGTACCACTTGTGGATATCATGTCCAATTGTGGATACTCTTGTTCCCAATTATGGATGTCTTCGTCCCAATTGTGGATGTGTCGACCTTTCCCATTCTCGTATGTCATATTTCTCATATTTTGGAGAAAAAAAATTATCCTGCTTTTACACGCGTATGTTGGCTCAAAAGAGGATGTGTGTGTGTGCAATTTGCATCCATAATTGGGGGTGGTATCATTTTGACTCTTATATACTACTAATAGTATTCAAACCGCTCAAAAATGATGAAGTCTTGGAGGGCGTAACGGTGTTTCCTCCTTTTTGACAAATATCCTCCTTTTTCACAATTTCCTGTTCGTAATCCACTGGTTGTGCGACCAGTGTAAATCCAGATCAGCTTGTACATCCGCAGTCTGATCAGGATCTGCACTGTTCGCGGCCATTCCATGAACGAAACATCTCCTGCTTCTGACTGGCAATGTAAATCGTTATCAGGCTACAGGACTGTGCTATTTGATCAGGAGTGACTGGTGACAAATCCTGAAAGCTCCATTTCTCCGGTCACAGCCGCAAATATATACTCCGGCACATTTCTCCCATATGATGTTAGTGCCCGGGGCTACATGTACTAATGGCAGTCCATTGAATTTATATTTATCTCGATGTAATATACTGTTGTAGCAGGTGGGTGGGGTAATATTCAGTGTTGCCTGTGTGTTAGTGCCTATAAAATACCCATTCACGCTTCAAACATATTGTTTGTCACACATTTATGTGAATTGTTAACTACTTTATCGAAAATTGTTACATTTTCCTGAATTGTATGCAAAAATGTAACTTTGGCAATTTTGTTTTTCACAATCTTGTCGAAAATTGCGCCCATTTTTCCATAAAACTAAGACCTGGTACCTTTACAACTTCGATGCCAAATAATGCGCGGAACCCATCATGTCAGACATTCCTTGTGTAGCAGGTGACCAGCTAGCATATGTCTGAATGGTGCGAATATGTCAACACCAGTGAATATGTGTGATATATTTGCGTGCACGGATGGAGCAAGTATTTCCGCAAGTAACAAAAATGTCTACTGTATTTTGCCGGATCGTATCAAGGTTTTTGGCGAATTTTCGCAGGCCTACACAGTATTGATGTGAAAAATGTCTGATGCCTCTTACAAAAACGTTATTTCCCAAGGTGTATGATCACGTGGTATTGACAACAACAACAAGTACTGAAACTTCCTGAATCCATCCGATTCAAAGTACGTATTCTTTTATATTGTCCTTATTACGTAACGGATTTTGATGAAATTTATAGCGCATCAAACGCATTTGGTGGTCTCGGTACTTTGGCCCAAACCTCTGTCGTTTTTACGAAGAATCAATTTCCGTGTCGGTAGACACGGAAATCGATTCTTCGAAAAAAACTACATAAGTCTGTGCCGAACTCCATGCAGCTCATGAAGACGCGTTTGCTGCGCCATATTTCATCAAAATCCGTTTCGTATTAAGGAAAATATCAAATAATACTTACTTTGGAGTGGGCAAGATTTCAGTACTTTCAGCCACTGTTGTTATAACCACGTGATCATGCACCTTGTATCCATATCATTTTAAGTGAGAGTGACAGTTGATCAGGAGCTACGCTGGTCATGAACACAACGAGGCCCTTTTAGTTTGACATCATACCTTGCATGTATTTCTTCTTTTGATGTCTTGAAGTTTACTCTGTATATCTAATGGTGTGCCGTAAAGTACTGTAACACACTGGAATACATATAATAATAACTGTGACAAAATGGCATTCAGATATTGTGAGAATGTACATGCATTTGTATGCATCCATCCCAGAAACACTATGGTACGACACATGATCCTCTCTATGAGTGTCCTCTATCATGCTGCAATGAACGCGCATCCCCCTCCCGCCACCCACCCTATAATCCAAAGATCCATGTCGCATACATGGTCCATTTGCAAAACATAACATTCAGGTACATGTCTTCTTCATATTTCACACATGCATGCATTCGTCTAATGGTTCTCTACCCTTGCTGTGACAAATCGACGAATCCAATGTATGCCTATATCAAGGTCACTGACTTAACAGAAATCTTGCGTCTATGTGCAGGTGATGGCTATATTATAATGCCTTAATCACTGACAAGTCCAGCATTTTCATGTATTTAAAGGTGGAAATTGGCACAAAGACGTTCAATCTCGCGGATGCACAACAATTTATAACTACATTATCAGACCCTGTGTTCATATGCTACATGTAGTATATGGTCATGGCTGCAATGAGGGATCGTAGCTAGTTATTTCCCTTTGCAGATCTATTTTAGATATCCGGTCCTCTGCTGTATTTCAGCGTTTATGTCTTCATGAAAAGCACAAAAAAGGTCGTTTTGCGAACAGTGTAGACCCAGATCAGACTGCACATATGTGCAGTCTGATCTGAGTCTACATTGATTGCAATAACATTAATAAGTGTGAGAGCTAATTCCTTTTCACAACAATTCCTGCTACATTCACCCTTGTTGCAAGCATTCAGGCCCCAAATTATGCAAGTTGGACCGGATTTCTATAAATAAATTCAAAGGGAGATAACTAGCTACGATCCCCCATTGGCGTGAATTTATTGTCTGAGAAAATCTAATGTACCTGTCCTGTTCTAGGGTAATATGGCTTCTTGATGGGCATAACATTGTCCATCCCTGAAATATATCAACACAAATTGGCGGTGATTGGGAAAAGAGGGAGTGTGGCCATTGCGATTAGTGTAGACCAATATCAATCACCATGCGCATCCACGCAGTCTGATTGTATTAAATGATACGTCACATCAATGGTGTATACAAGTAGTATAATATGATTGTAATTAAATATTGCTACACCACCGCCTGCGCAAAACTTGTCAATAGTTATCAATGTTTTTATTACAAAATACTTTAATATTGTTCTTGAACGAAAGCAGCTTGATTGTCTGAGCCTGAGCTGTACCACAGCTCATGCTCAGACGATCAAGCTGCTTTCTTTTGACATCTTGGCAAGATTAACGCAGGCGATGGTGTATCGTATACAGTTAATCTGCTCCATTGTTGAACATACCATACACTCGGTGCGACAGCAGAGAAGTTTCCGACAAAAAGTGTTTTATCGGGCTTCAGGAGTGTGATAGAAGATTGCATGTACACAAACGTCATAAACCTCATTGTTTTCTGTCAGTTATGGCCACAAATGTGTCATTTATTGACCGAAGTGACAACAAGCATATTCATATGAAAAGAACACATATGAAATTCATATGATGTTCATAAATTTATATGACGACTTCATATCAATTTCATGCGAACAGTTTTCATATAAAATTCATATGATAATTTTATAAATTTAAAAGCAGTGTACATGGATCTTCATATGAAAGTCTTATGATTTGCATATGAAATGCATATGATTGCATATGAAATGCATATGAAGAATTTGCATATGAATTTCATATTGGCTCACTTTATATCATTTGCATAGGAAATTTTCATAGTTAATTAATATGAAAAACATTTGAAATTCATATGCCACACATTTCGTAGTGTAGTGGGCACATAACTCAATGCGGGAATTTATGCAGAGTTACGCATGCCCTCAGCTACTGTCTGTTCCACGTTTTTCTGCCGATGAAACTGTTGGTTGTTAAAGACAGTAAATAACAAAAATAAAAAAATTGTTATATAAATACGTTATATATTAATAACCAAAATATCACCCTCCCCATATTTTCATAGTTTATGAAATTCCACCAAATATTTATATTTTGAGGCAAAAGGAGGTGGACGGTGAGGAGGATGGTCGAAATCTTGAAAATAATGTTTGTTGTAAAATTACTCAGAAATCTGGCTAGAGCGCTAAGTTAGGAAATGATGTAACTTAAGAAAACAAAAATATGTTCACAAATTAAAAAAAATATTTTTTAATCCCCTATGTTTGTTTTTTGCAATAATAATATCAATATTTGATAGAATTTGGAATTTCATCAAATACAAAAATATGGAAGGTGTCTTTTTTGTTATGGATTAAGAAGTACTTACATTTAAATATGTTTTAGATTGAATGTGTTCAATAGCCAAAGTACGTCGGCAGCAAAACGTGGAACAGACAGTTCAGCGCTAGTTGGAGAATCATTGTTGCGGGGGTGGGTGGGGTACCTTACCTAGATGGTAGTATGGTAATATAACCGGGAGCTGGTCGCATTCATCTATCAGTCGACCTATACCTGCGGACAGAGTAACAAACTTATCGGATCCGCAGTCTGATATAGAGCTACACTGGTCGTGTACAGTGACATAGTTGTTGTATTACAGTGGAACATTTCTAAACCGGACATTTCGTGGGTGGCAGGTGGGAGCATGCGGTGGGTAATTTAACGATCGGAATTCATCCTTATCGGTAACCCGACCGGAGACCTGTAGCCGATTTCACCAACATTGCAAAGTATACTTTACTAGCAAAGTATACTTTGAGGGAGTAATCATTTATTTTTCCTGAAATGCATTATTTCATATAGAACTAACAAATGCATGTATTTCATGATTAAAAGTATGCAGAATTATTATACTGAATTTATTACATTATCACAGCCATTAAATAAATAAATTCAGTATAATAAAAATTAATAAATTAAAAAAAAAATTGAAAATTTCTCCCTCAAAGTATACTTTGCTACTAAAGTATACTTTGCAATGTTGATGAAATAGGCTACAGGTTTGGCCCTCGTGTACGTCTTTGGCATTCTTGTATATGACAGTTGAATCCAGTTTTACCTCTTCTTACGATTATTCGTAATCCTATTACTTTTAGGGGAAGGGACCAAGTGACTTCGGTGTGGTATGTAACTGGCACCACGTCAGGTTATTCTAATTTCCGGGCTGAATGTTTCGATGTCAATATTCTGTTTTGATTTTGACACCCCCCCCCCCCCACCACCCCCATTGCAGCAGGTTAAATACGGGATCGAACCCGTTGGCCCGGCCTTAAATAACCTTAGCTGTTGGCCGTCAAACAACAATCAATCAATCCACTGTAATTCGTGAATAATTAATGTATATCAGCTTTCAGTGATATGTTTTTGGACGTTTTCTTGAACAGACATAATGCGTCATTTTCGACTCCAAAGGAAATTGTGATCAAACAAAAACGTTGTATGGGAAGTTGCCACAGTGGTAGCGGGGGCATCGTATGTGTCTAACATACACACTATTAGTCTATGTTTATTAAAATGTACATGCTTTTAAGCACCAAATGCTATTTCTACATAAGGTAGTTGTACCCTTTTTGTTACTCCATGTAAAGTCAATGGAAATCAAATAAAAAGCCCTACTAATAAAACAATAGCGACTGGCATAAATAAAACATATGAATGTGTTCTGTATATGTAAGTCATTAAATGCAGATACTGCTACCAATAAAATACACACACATACCTGTAATATGCAAATAATATACCAATTTTTATGTAGGACCTGCATAGTCATGTCTCTACACATTATACCACAGGCACTGTGTGGTATGAACAAGAAAGGCCTCTTTAAATTATACCCAATTTTACTTATATTGAATATCTAGAAGGTAGGACACTCGCCATTTTTTCAACCAACGGAGGTGGTACTAGTGTACCTTGGGCCTCGGCTCGCTAGTTCAGTAATTGTAACGCGCGAGAAGGCCGGGACGCCGCTGGGCCTGGCCTTCGCGAGCGTTACAATTACTGGAACGGTCCAAGGTAAATGATCAACTTCCGTTGGTTGACAAGATGGCGAGTGTCTTACCTTCTAGCTACATGTATTTAATATCGGAGCAAAATTTGTTATGATCTAAAGAGGCTTTTCCTGTTCATACCACAAAGTGCCTGTGAATTATACATGTAAAACACAAACATGTGCTTCTTATTGTCTAACTACAGCATATTATGATGTGATTCCCTTACTGGCAGTATATGTATAAAGACTTATTGGACACATATATATGATTTATTGGTGCAAGTAGTTGTCGTTTTATGAGTAGTGTTTTTTATTAGATTTCCATAGACTTTACATGGGGCCACAAGAAGGGCACAGCAACCGTAGCCCTATTTTGAGAGGGACAACAAACATTTTATGTAAGGTATAATAATATGCTGGGCTCAGTTGCTCAAAACCTGTGTTCGTTTAACGGACTGTTAAATCCTTAACAATGTTAAGGATTTAACAGTATGTTAAGCTAACATAGGCTTTGAGCAACCGGACCCTGGTTATCGTTACCTGATTTGAACTTAATCAATGTCGAAGTTCTGGTTCTGTTGAGCCTTCCTGAAAATCCATAAATGTTTCTAAATTGAATGCAATTGCAATATCGTTTATACAATTTGTGGCTATGACTGGATAAATGGGGCTTATGGGTTTTGCGCCCAGTGTAGATCCAGATCAGCCTGTGCATCTGCACAGTCTGATCAGGATCTGCACTGTTCACTATTCCATCAAGGAGACACCCATCATGCTTCCAAGCAGCAATATATATTGTTATCAGGCTCCAGGAGTGTGCTATTTGATCAGGAGCTGCAACTGGTCTCAAAACCCATAAGCCGCATTTTTTTCCAGCCACAGACACATATAACCCGTGCTCTTTGAGTTTGTTTCACCACTTCTTTATTTCCAAATATTAGCAAATTGTATAATTGAATGACATCTTTGGCTCGCTACTATTGAATCATAATTATTGGTTGCTACAAAATGCACCGTCGAAACAGATCATGAGTATTGTATACCTATCCAAACTGGACCCCAGGATGTCGTGAACAAGAAGCATAATATGTGTAGTAGTATGTACGCTCGTCTCGTAAGTACTATCTATATGCGTAGTCACGAAAACATAGTGCGGAAACAGTTGCAGTGAATGTATGGTTACTATTCTCCTACCTGTTAGTAGTTGATTTGACAACCTGTAGTATTTTAGAAAGAAAACGTAGTTCCTATACCGCTTTCAAAATGGTGTCAAAAATTAAAAATGGCCGCCTCGCTATTTTGAAATACAGTAGAACCTCTCTAAACCGAACACCAGGAAAACATATGTGATCCTCCTATGCTTGTATTTTTGATGGGTTTCATTTATCTCGGATATTAATGTGTGTTCATGATTGCAAAACACACAGATATGTTTTATAACGTTTATATGCCTGATTTATAGTGGAACATCTCGAAACTGGACACCCTGGGGAAGTCAAGTACCGGGTACCCTAGTTACGAACAGTAACTAGCAATATACTCCCGTGCCGTCCGTAGCTATATTCTGGTCACATAGTCATCTTGTCGCGTTGTGTGGCGAAACTAATGGCGTCAAAGATGACATTATTCTCGATTTACGGAATGGTGCGAGGGGTTCCGAGTGGGACGGTACGGGATTAGATTGCAAGAGTTATTGTTCGCAACGAGAGTTACCCTAAATCCTACTAGTGGATCTACGTACCTTCCGGGTATAAATGGACCCAGTGGCCCTTATTGAGGGCGTCGACCAAAAAGTCCATTGCCCGTTGGTGGACCCCCTCGCCCCTGACAATCGGCACTGCTCGTACACAGGAGAACACGAGGGATGTCAAGAATGATCTGAAAGTGACAACCGGCAGATCTGTTGACAAACATGCCGGTAATATAGTGGTGCAAAACAGCTACCATTAGTATGTATGTATGAAACAAACGTGTAGCCTGTTTTTCAAATTAGTCCCCCGTATACAGTGCTTAGAAATTGACCTAATTATCCATTTCAATACATAGTTACATACGATTTTCCGGCAGAATAAAACTGGTTTACTGAAAGTATGTACTTTCTAAAATATAACTTTAGTGACATAATTATAAAGATACCTAAAGTCTCTTTAGTTATGGGTGTATCTCTTTGATGGCCATATCGTATTCGGCATACAGCCCAACATTGAACATCCGTGTTGACAATACGGTGGAACCTCTCTAAACCTGACACACTGGGAGGTTCCCAGGGTGACCGGTTTAGAGGGGATCTCTGTAAAAAGCAATATATGACCACTGTTTGACATTTTCAGTCATAATCAGACAGGACAATGAAATAAATTACATTGAAACCCATCTAAATTAAGCACAATGGAGTCCCCAGAGTGTTCTGTTTAGATTTAGTATTATGTATATATATTATAATGCGCCATGGTGTCTTTGAATGGAACTGTACGGAGCCCCGCAGGGGATATGGATTTTAAACGATATAACAATTCGTTCCCTCGAATTAACAATCCGTTAAATTGAGGGAAGGAAATGTTAATTCGTGGGAACGAATTGTTATTTCGTGGGAACGAATTAATAATAACAAAGAATTATACGTTCCCTGCGGGTCTCCGTAGAACTGCCCATTGCCACCTATTGGAAGGAAATGTTTCTGAGATTTGGATTGTTTCATTTATTTTCAAAATCAAGAGGCGCCAATGAATAGGTCCGATCAAGGAGACTACCGTTGCAAATAGACTACCGCATACCGTTGTGCTACACAGGTGGAAGACTCGGACCTATGACAACAAAAATATGCCTATTAAAAAAAATCCCATTACCCCACCCACTTGGTCTCGTACATTACCATCTCTATTTATAGAAGGTGGGTATGAATATGGCAATTATAGAAAGAGCCCTCTATTTTCCGATTCGCACAAACATAATAAACATCGATTACATGTATGAAATAATGTCTCTGGCAATCGATAAAGGTATTAGGTGTGTGAATATACTCACTTCAAATCGCTTTTTCAAGTATTTATTGAGTTATTCGCGTTTTGATTACCCCATCCAAAGCGAAAGTTGCGTGTACGAAAGAATCTCACACAGAATCGGAGGCCGTCCGGCGTGGATTATCGGTCACATTTGACCAATAACTGATCGCCAGCTCAAACTAAAGTGGTGCACCATGACCATATACATTAGCAACTCCAACCATACAAAGTTCGTCCAATTGTGATCGTTCACCGATCTAAAAAACACCTTTTTTCTACTTTCATTCATGATTCGCGTACTATCAGATTATGTCTTCCGCAATCCCGAAATAGGTTGAATGACGTCATACAGTTTAGATTTAGCCAATCAGAGATGTTCTTTACATATACGCTTCCGGTTGTATTATGGAAGATGGTGCATTGACCCAGTTCCAGATAATGAACGAAATTAGACAAAAAAGTGTTTTTTTTAGATCGGTGAACGATCACAATTGGACGAACTTTGTATGGTTGGAGTTGCTAAATTTATATGGTCATGGTGCACCACTTTAGTTTGAGCTGGCGATCAGTTATTGGTCAAATAATGACCGATAATCCACGCCGGACGGCCTCCGATTCTGTGCGAGATTCTTTCGTACACGCAACTTTCGCTTTGGATGGGGTAATCAAAACGCGAATAACTCATAAATACTTGAAAAAGCGATTTGAAGTGAGTATATTCACACACCTAATACCTTTATCGATTGCCAGAGACATTATTTCATACATTTAATCGATGTTTATTGTGTTTGTGCGAATCGGAAAATAGAGGGCTCTTTCTATAATTGCCATATTCATACCCACCTTCTATAAATAGAAGATGGTAATGTACGAGACCAAGTGGGTGGGGTAATGGGATTTTTTTGATAGGCATTATTTTGGTGTCATAGGTCCGAGTCTTCCACCTGTGTTGTGCTATAGTCCTTAATTGACAGTGGAAAATAGAAAACATACAGCAGCGTGACCTAGTTGCAAACAGTAACTCTTGCAGTCTACTCCCGTACCGTACGGACGGTACGGCAGTAGACTGCAAGAGTTACTGTTCGCAACTACGATTTGTATATGATTGGTGTTGGCTATGGGTCGGGTCAGAATACCTGTATGTGAGTTCTTGTGCCCCTGGATGCCACGGAATACATCTGATAGGGTTGCACAAATATCGCCATCTCACTGTTTCTATAAATGCAAAACGTATGAGGTGTTAGGACATAATAAAATATAAAAACGCAGAGATTAAAATTGTTACTAGTAATGACAACCGGTTTACTGGTACGAAACAACAATTTCTGATACTTTAGTAGCCAAATTGCTACTGCGGCTACCAGTAGGGCCAACATAGGGATAGGTGAATAGTTTGAGAAACAAAAACAGAAACTGATTGATGATATACCGTTTATTTAACCAGGTGAACTGATTATCGTGAAATAATGCACGAGTGATTGGGTTCTTACGCGAAACAACGAGTGAGCGTAGCGAACCGAGTTTGTTTAGCAGGATCCAATCACGAGGGCATTATTTCAAGATTGGTTAAATAAACGTTTTCTTACATTTGATACACGATTCTTTATAAAAAAAACAAAGCGAATCAAGCGTAAAGTATGGCCAAGAGGTGTTCGAATTAATGTCTTGAGGCGGGCCGTTGTGAAGGCACTGTCTCGCGATTCAGGGGGTGGGGGGGTGTCTGAGAACAGCATTTGATTGGCCGAAGGAAATACGTCATTGCAACCTTTCTGACATAATTTCTCCATATATGGTAAGCACAAGTGTGGTGTAAACCACTGCTTCCGAATGGTATAATTCACCGTTACATTTCTGTAAACTACTGGTATGTGGCTGAAATGTAAGACATTTCTATAACAGCTGAGGTTATTTGTACATGTACTTCCAACATATGTACTTAGCTGGAAAATGAGAAACTGGCATGAAGCAAAACCTGTTGCAAAAGTATTTAATTTTCTGAACGTCACATTCACGAGACAAGAACGTGCATCAAATAGTGAAAGCATAGATAACAATTGAGACACATTACATGATAAGGATTAGAAGGATAAGCAGGACGGACATACAACGGTTGAAGATGTGATAGTGGAAGAGAGAAGGACAGGTGAAACCACCGGTACTCAGATGGATGAACAATAAACATTGAACAGGACCCAGATATAACAGATGTAGTGGAAACGGAACGAATGACGTACACAATGAAAACATGTAGCATTTAATAAAGAAGTACAGTGGAACGTCTTTAAACCGGACACTCGGGAAAATATTGATGTTTACCTTAGATGTGTTTTGCTGTTATGTATCTCTGATTACAATGCATTTTCATGGCTGCAGAACACTAGAATGTGTCATGAAGCGCTCATATGTCTATTTACATTGAAACATCTCCAAACCGGACAACCTGGGGACCTCCCAGGATGTCCGGTTTGGAGAGGTTCCACTTCACCTATGGCGAAACTGGCATGAAGCAAAATTTGTTGCAAAAGTATTTACTTTTCTGAACGGCCACATTCCCCGAGACATAAAATGTGATAGAGAAATAATAGATGACAATTGAGATATCATACAGGATAAGGATAAGAAGGATAAACACGACGACGGAGATACAGAGGTTGAATATGTGATAGTGGAAGATAGAATGACAGCTGGTACCACCGGTACTTAGATGGATGACAAAAGTAAAGATAGAAAAAGACGCAGCTGCTACAGATGTAGTAGAAACGGAACAGATGACGTTCACGGTGTAGCACTTATTACAGTAGTAGAAGGGAATGGGCGTATCCTAGTTGCGAACAGTAACTATTGCTGTCTGCTCCCGTATAGGACGGTACGGGAGTAGATTGCAAGAGTTACTAGACAGGTCCTTACTTGCAAGTATGAACCAATCGGCGAAGCTGCGGTGGTTGGCTATTGTGATGAGCGGCTGCCCGGGCGTCCGCTCTCGGACTGCAGACTCCAGCAGTTCATAGCCCTCGATAGTGGTGTCGTTCAAATACCCTGAATTCGTGTACATAATCTGTCATATATTCAGTTATCCTCACATTTTTAATATAGCCACACATCTTAAAACTATATGTGTATACATACTAGCTAACATAACTGAAGTGCATATGTATTGTAATGTTGCTGAACATGTTCTCAAATATGTCCTGACATTGGTCAACTAAACTTCAATTGTACAAGGAGCATTTGTATGCCCCCGCAACGAGTTGTGGGCAAGCAGGGTTATACTGGAGTCAGGTTGTCCGTCCGTCCGTCCGTCCGTCCGTCCGTCCGTCCGTGCGTGCGTGCGTGCGTCTTTCACTAAACTTAACATCAGAGTAATATGTCGTAACTTCTATTTCCTTCATCTTAATAGCTTAATATTTCACACATGCATTCCTGTAAGGCTGTACTACCATGCTGCATCAAATCCACGACCGTCCAACCCCCGCTGATCCCAAGGTCAATATCAAGGTCAAATACTTAGTCTCTTCATAAAGCTTAACACCAGAGAAATATGTTATAATTTCTATTTCCTTGCATACTTAGGGGCACATGGGCCCACGCGGGGGTATTCCATAAGCCTCGCTTACTGACAAATCTAGTTTTTTCAGATATTTAATGCATTGTATCAAGAAAAAATGAATATATCCCCGTGCAAATAGTCTGAACTACTGTCTGTTTCACGAAACCTGCCCAAATGTTACGGCCGTTAACAATGCAAAAACAATATTTTTTTCGATAGTATTAAATTTTATAAAAATTTAAGAATGAGCCTTCTTTTTATTTCGTTAAATTTGGTAAAATATTGATTTTATTATGAAAAATGAGTTCTCTATGGGAATTGAACATGCGGAAAAAATGGGTGAAGAACCCAGAGGAGTTGAAAAACGAAAAAATTTGGAAATTTATTCTGAAACATAGATCACAGTTTACCACCAGTTGGAGTCACAGGTAAAACACAGGAAAGTGCATTTCGAAGAGCTCGAAAATAGGACAACCGCCTAGTTGCAAACGGTAACTCTTGCAATTACTCCCGTACCGTCCGTAGCTAGCTACGGACGGTACGGGAGTAGATTGCAAGAGTTACCTTCGCAACTAGACAACTGTAATGTCTCATTGTGTGGATCTATTGAGGGAATGATATAAGAACAACTCATAGGTTTGGTTAATAACTACATCTGTTATATCTGCTTACTAAAACGCAAATGGTTCAATTGGTACCAGAGGGGCCCCGAGTTACATGCTGACTCACCCGTAATTGCGCGCCTGTTTTCTTGGAAACCACGAGCTACCATTCAAAATGTTTAATTTGTATTACAATCAAAATAAAGTTATTTGAAAATTTTGAAAGGGTCTCGACTAATCTAGAATGTTAATGTGATTGAACACATTCCAAACATGCACTCAAATATATCTGGTTCATAGAAACAGCTGCGTAATTTGGATTTAAAAAAAAGTTTTAACAACTTAACGTCAAAACGCGGGAAAACACGTCATTGTTTAACTATTCATGCGCACATCACACTTCATTGTTTATAATCTCAAAAATAGACTAAATGTGTATATATATCCGCCGTGGAAGTCTAATAAATAGGATATTCCATCGTACATGTTTGAATAGCGGAAATAATACACTCGTGTCCGTCGGAGTCCGTGCAAGCAACTCATTCGCTACACTCACTCGTTGCTTACGCGGAAGCCGACGCACACTCATGTATTATTTCCCGCTATTCAAAATGTTCGATGGAATATCCTCTATGCAAACCTAACTTAAATCCTTGCAAATGCCTGGAAAAAGTACATGCTAACTGGATCGGCGCAAACATCCTATTTTGCTCTCGAATCCGCTGCGTATAATGAGACATAGGGCTTTCAATTAATGTACATGAGTCCGTCCATCTGGTCATGCGCGAGTCCGTCTATCCATGCGTTCATCCGAAATGTGTATTACAGTAGCTTACATTATGTATATCTGCAACTATACGTCAGACTGAATGCCCACAGTCAACATTAAGGACACGTGAGGCCCCTGATCATCCAATGATTCATGCATAATTGCTTCATAATTGTGATGGGATACAAGCATAACATACATGTTAACATTCTCTTCCCTCTATATCCTACACGAGGCACGGAGTTGCCATGTCGGCCATCTTAGTGAGTACAAGCCATCGGCCAGTTTTACCTCTTACTGTGTAACAGTAAGAACAATAC